>RJWJ010025930.1:0-23425 GCA_004363605.1 Indri indri
TTTTTTTTTTTTTTTTTTTAGTAGAGAAGGGGTCTCGCTCTTGCTCAGGCTGGTCTTGAACTCCTGAGCTCAAACAATCCACCCACCTTGGCCTCCCAGAGTGCTAGGATTACAGGCGTGAGCCACCATGCCCGGCCATGAACACATTATTTTTTCAAAGAACTTGATCCTGTGCTTTATTTATTTTGTCTAAGTAACATCCTGAATATTCTTTAAGAACTCATTAAATGTGTATGTGTTATTTTTCCATGAAATTTGCCTTAGTTTGATACACTTTTATAATTGTTTTTCTTAACAACTTCCATCACTTTAAATCAAAGTGGTTGTCAACATTGGCAGGTAATTGTATTCACCTAAGGAGCTTTTAACAATTCATAGCCTTGCTGTGCTCTGAGCAATTAAATTAAAGTCTCTGAATTCAGTTCCCAGCCACTAATATTTTTTAGTCCATGGATGATCCAATGCTCAGTAGACAACTACTGTATTAAATGGTAAGTAATTTTTGAATACTTATTTACTTGTTCAGTCATATTAAACCCCCCCACCACATAAAGCAAGTGATCAAATTGTTGGATTTTTCTGGCTGATTGTAGTTCAACAAGCTGTGAGAGCTAAGAGTGATCCTTCTTTTCTCAAAGAATAGCATTGAACACATTTATACTGTGGAAATTATGGATTTATATTAGACTTACATTTGTGGACTCTATGTATAATTAGGGAAGGTCATACTCTCTCATTTTCACCAAAGGGATAAAGTTCTTTTCCAATGTCAATGGGATTAGTGTGTTGCAAGATTAGAGAGTAAGTCCTCCTGTGTCTTGGGGAATTCAATCCATCTCATTTCATTAAATTGCCCTCAAGAAGTCATAAAATTAGTGATCCTTCCTAAAAACTTCCCACAAAAGAACACAGAATTTGCCTCTCTAATAGCTATTGTCTGTATCATTACTTCCAGCAACAGGTATATATGTTAGTCTCTCTGATCTAGTGGTTAAGAAAGACTGAGATTTTGCCTTTGTTTTAACCATTTATGTTTATAATATGATTATTCATGTGGATAGGTAACAGAGAGTAGTAGCTATAAATATGTACCTCTTACCTACCAACTTTCCTGACTTTTCAGCTTTGACATACCGTTTTCACTGTTTTCTTAGTTCGGTATCTTAAAAATAACAAAATATATATATAACCCATAGCAGTGATTTTTAATGTTAAATAATGTAAAAATGATAATCTGATAAAAATTACAGCTTGTTACAATCTGGAATTTAAAACCAGATTACGCTAAGTCAGATGCTTTTATAAACCTTCCATTACAAGCATTTATTTTAATATTCGCACTCATTTTTTGAAATCACAACATAGAAATTAACTTATCTTAATTTTCATCATCCAGTTTTTTGCTTCATAAATTATAATCCAATTTTTATGTACTTGCAGGATGTTTTCAAATATTCCCACCAAAGCCATTAAGACTAAAGGCATAAGACTCTTATCAGCTAAAAATTGTACGTTTTGTGGCAATAATATAAGAAGAACAACTTAGTTTCCTTTTCTCAAAGCAAGGACATTTTTGCATTGTCTTTGGCTATAGGCATTGTCTATAGGAAGTCTGTATGATTTATTTTGAAGTGAGAAGTTATTAATTACTCCTTCTCCAAATAGTTTTTTTTTAATTTTATGTTTATAATTTTACCATTTTACTAGGATACAATTTTGCGTGAGGCTGATCTCATTCATTTTATGCGGAATGTAATAGATCTTAATGTACATATATTAAAATTATTTTTGTACTTTCTATTACTTTTATTTCCCCATTCATTTTACACTTAATCTTTATATGTCTTACGTTTTATCTCATTATTTTTATCAAATTTACTAGGATATAATTTAAATACAATTACAGCAACTTTTTAAATATTTAACAAGTTATGCCAAATGTTTATACCTCTGTAAACATTATACAATGAAAATATAGAATGTTTTATTCACCACCATGAAGTTCTCTGATGCATATGTTCAGTCAATTTCTGCTACCCTAGGCCAAGGTAATCACTGAAATGTCACTATGCCTATTCTGTAATTTTATATGAATGGAATCATACAGTAAGTATTATATTGTGTCTGACTTTCCTTGTTCAACCTGCTATGGCCATTTGAGTTTCCCTAAAATTTTCCTTTCACTACTTATTTGTCTTCTTTTCTCAGTTTACTCTCTTTGTATCTCAGGTTATTACCTTGTACACTTCTCATGCTATTGTGTCTCATTCCTTGCCTACTCCTTTTTTCCTTAAATTTTTCTCAGTGTTTGAATTTAAATTTTTATTTTGTTTACATTTTCAGTTTCTGTAGCAAATATATATTTATATTCTGGAGATGCTATGCTATTTATCTTTCGGGATCATATTCATGTTTCTATATTTTATATTGTTTATCTGTTCATTTGTTTTCACCAAGATCTAATGCTAGTTCAAAATGAGATGTTATAATATATGATCATTATTAATAGACTAAATTTCTGCATTTCACTTTTCCCTACATTGAGTCTAATTAGATCCTGGTTAAATTCTCCATATCTGAATAGTTGGTGGTTGTTTAAATTTTATAGCCAAATTTCATGCCTTCATGTAGAACAGCTCTGCATAATTATAGGGGAAATGTGTAGCACCACAGATACATCTTTTAATATCACTCTTACCTTTGTTTCAATATCTGGAGATTAAATTTCAGAAGCTATGCCTCCCCCAAAACTATATATTACTACCTGTCTTCCTATACCTAATTCCTCTAGTCCTCCCTTTTATTAAAGTTGCTAAATCTAGGGAACACAAATAGCGTTATTATATAATTCTGTATTATATACTACTGTACTTGACTTAACAAAAAAAAATGCTTAAAGAAAAATGGTTTTGTCACAAATAGCCAAGTGTCAGGCAATCATAGCAGCTGAACTTTAATCAACTTTAGGCAGCCAACTCTTCAAAATATGTTCAAATAAGTCAAACACCCAATTTAACGAATCCAGCTATTTCTATACTGCACTTTTTTCTGTACATCCTGTCCTTTTTCTGTCCGTAAATGTTATTTGACCATGCGTCAACTCTGGAGCCCCTGTGATTCTATGCTGGTTCTGGAGGCTGCTCAATTCATAAATTGTCCTTTCCTCAGTTAAACTCTGTTAAATTTAATTTGTCTAAAGTTTTTAACAGAACTAATACACAGTATCTATTAGATAACTAATACATGGCATTGTTGGGGGGAATCTGGCACCGTGTTTAAGAATTTTACTAGTACCTTATAAGAAGGAAAATATTTAAAGAGCAGAAAGAATTTTTGCTGCCCTTGACAAATTTTACGGTATTTTAATTAGGTACATTTGTTTTATGCTTCCACAATAATTTCAACATCTTCTTTATAGACATATTACCTGCCTAATTATTGGGTTAATTGCTTGCTACCAGAGTATAAGGTGTATAATAAGAATTATTACTTTTCTATTCTACATTTCCAATGACCCAATGGGTTTTATATATACAAGGTCTGTCCAGAAAGCATCCAGCCATTGTTAATATAAGAAGAACAGTTTGTGCAACATTGATGTAATCTGGCAGGCAAGGGGAGTGGACTGGAATGCACATGTGTGAACAATGACAACTTCTCTGTACTAATTAGTGGGGCTCTAGATGCTGTTGAGTGCACATGTGTACCACGTGGTCGTCTCATTCAAAATGACTGAGCGAGTAGAGCAATGAATCTGCATCAAATGTTGTGTTAAGCTTGAACACTCCTCTGCAGAAACTATTTGTATGATTCAGAAGGCTTTTGGGGATGACACAATGAGTGCAGCACAAATAAAAGTGTGACACAAACACTTCAAAAATGGTTGAGAATCTGTTGAAAGTGATCCATATTCTGGAAGGTCTGCAACAAACAGAACACCTTGAGAATGTTGAACATGCATGGATTGGGTTAAGAGACACTAGGAGAACTCTGTGAAGTCCCAAGGTGCCTACTTCGAAGGGGACTGAGGCGTCATTGTCCTATGTACAATGTTTCTTGTATCTTGCACATTCTTCAATAAATGTCTCTATTTTTTATATTGCATGGCTGGATACTTTCCAGGCAGACCACATATTTTAATCCCATTTTACTTGTGAAGAAATTGAGAAACAATAAATCTAGCAATTTTCCTAAATTCATATAGCTTGGTAAATGACAGAGTCAAGATTCAAACTAAAGCAATTAGAAATCTTAATCACAATGCATCCTGCCTCCAGTGAGATCAGAGATTACATATGTATTTTGTCCACCACTTATATATCTTCTCTTTAAGATAGTGCCTAAAGTAATATTTGTTGACTGTTAAATGACTGATGCTCTTTAAAGTGATCCAAACTATGGTTCAGATAAAAAGAAATAGTCATAAGTTACTTTATAACTTTTGTTAATACCAGTTTTAATGTTATAATTAACCTCTTAAAATGTTAGGATTGCAGGCACTAACCACCAAGTTGGGCCTGAGTTTTTGCTGACTGAAATTTCAAATTTCTACCTGGGAAATTAAAAAAAAAAATGCAAAAGAATTTCAAGGTCAGTCTCACTTTTAGCAGAGCAGTGCAAGTACAGGTACTGGAGTGAACACGTATAGTATTACTAGAAAGGTGTATGTTTTAAGGCCACTAAGTTTCTGAAAGAAAATGTGAGAGTTTGAAAACAGTTGCACTAATTTCAAGAGAACTCAGAAACTGAAATCTATTAGACAGGGTTGTTTTTTATTTATTTACTTCTTTATTTTCTGTGACGCATGAGCTGTTTCCTTGTGTTTCTTTGCTAATTGCAACAACAATAATTTTGGCAAAAAGTGGCTTAGTAAAGAGAACTGGTGTCAACTTCAGGAAGCCCAAGTTCTCTGCGATGCACTAGGATTTAAGAGGGAGATTTTAGGCAAGTGGGCCAAAGTTCATTCAGATTCGAAAGCTGCTCCCCTATCGGCATTTATCTATTTCTTTCTCTAACCAAACTTTTCTTGGAATATAGCAACTAAATAAGAAATCTACAAACATATGTCTCTTTAAAAAGCTGAATAATAAGGAAGTTTATCTGTAGACCTAAAGTTACAGTCATTATTTAGAATTATAATGTGCTCTAAAACTAGGTTAGACAGATCTTCAGATACCTTTCTGTATGCTATTTCATTCTTTATAGCAACAACAATTATAGAAACTTTACTCACAACTATACTAATGTTATGCTCCCTCAGGGCAGGTTATTTAAGGCAAATAAGAACCCTCAATATGAAACAGTATTTCAGCTAAGTCTATCTACTGTCAGCTTTCTACAATGCCTATGAGATTGTTAATTCCAGTAGTTAGCTATGTCATTGTTGATATAAATGGAGTGATGTTATAAAAGGTCACTATTTCCCACAAACTATTTCTCCAAACTGCCTCTATTACTCCAGAAATCCATAAGGATTTACTTAAATCCATTACCAGCAGAAATATATGTGGCTAGTCATTAAATCTTAAGAGAATGAGTCTGGCAAATGTTATATAAGAGGTAATGCATTACTCTACTGTGGTTATTAACCCTTCATTCATGACATTTTGGCAAATACCTCTGAGAAGATGTTACACACCAGATTGTCATGTTCCTCCTTTGGACAGGAGGCAAATCAATTAAAAGGACTGAAACACTAGAGTAATGGAGGTCTAACAGGAGGCTCTTCAAACCTACGGCATGAGTGAAAAACGTTTCTTAGGTTCAGAACAAAATATGGCACCTTGGAAAACTGAATATTTTAAGCCAAAGGAAATTGAGAAAACCACAGAAATAGGAAGGAAGGTCACTCTCTGACTTCCCTCCCATCTTCCATGAAGACCCTCACTGACAGGTGTCTTGCTTTACACCTCAAGGGAAAGAATGTCAATCAAGGACACCAAGAAGACTCTAAACAAATCGGCCTTGCTAAGTTCTCCCCATTTTATTACCATAAGCTGGATCACACCCTTTTGTCCTCTAATTATACTTTTTCATGACTGTCCATACAAACACACAGCTTTCACTAGGTCTTTATATGCTCTTGTCGATATGTCTTTTGTTGTGGAGTGTCAGCCATGAACCTTGCGGTGGGTGAGAACATTACCTTTTCTCCCTTACTGGTTAAAATTTTCAAAAGTAAAGAAAATAAGTTTAAAAACAAATAGATCAATACTAAGATAAATTTAAGTACTTCACAATTTTAATTTATGATGAAATTTACCACTCACAATGTATGAGGATCAATTTTTATAAAAAATAATACCAAAAGATCCAGTTTAATCCTAAATTACAGGAAAATTCACAGGTGTGAGAATCATTTGGTAGATCCCCAAAACAGAGGACTCTGTCAGAACCATTGTAATCCCAGTCCCTGCAGATGTTCTATCTAAACAGATTCTGCTATGAAATTTTTCCTCCTGGGAATCTCTAAGGTATAAAATCTACCTATTTCTAGAATGGATAGTTCAAGGACATTTGTATGCTCTTTAAAGTTGTATGAAGGGCCTTCACCAAAGTAAACTTTAGATTTTAGTAGTAATCTAGTGGACTTACCACTTCACAGCATTACAAATGACAATAACATTAAAATAAAACAAAAACACTATTAGTTATCTATTGCTGTGCAACAAGTTAGCTCCAAACTTAGGAGCTGAAAACAATAAACATTTATTTTATTAAAGTTTCTCTGCTTCAGAAACTCTCATATAGCATGGGTCAACTGAGTGGTTCCAGAACTCTTATGAAACTGTCTGTAGTCAAGCTGTCAGCTGGGCCTGTTGTCTTATTGAAAAGCTCAACTGCAAAAAAATCCACTGCCACCCTCACTCACAGGGCATTTGGCAGGCCTCAGGTCCTTGCTGACTGTTGTCTATAGATTTTTGCCCTATGAGTCTCTTCATAGTTCTGTGCATAGCACGTAGTTTGCTTCCCCAAGAGTGAAGAATTTGAGAGACAGAGAACAAAGCCCCCAAGGCAGAAGCTACAATCTTTTGTATAACCTAATTGGAGAATTAAAATCCCATAACTTCTGACATAGTTTATTCATTAGAGATTGGTTATTAAACCCAAATCCAACCCATAATCCATAGGAGGGGATAACATGAGGGCATAAATATAAGGAGGAACTAAATATGAGGAAATCATTGAGGGCTGTCTTACAGTCTGCCTGCCCTACTCACGAACGACACAAAATGAAATATGGGGCTATTATTTAAATCATATCTTTGTTACATGAGCTTTTATGTTTTAAGGACTTAAGGAGACAAAGAATAAAGATGGATTTTGAAAATCTACTTTGGAGACCTAGATGTATTTTCACCTTTTTTCCTGTTTATTTCTAGGCTTCCTTGGAAAAACTTGCACGTGTAAAGAGCTTGGCATACTGCAATCAGAGCATTTTATCATGACTTTCTGAAAGAAATTACCTCTAAATTATGTAAATTGCCTTAATCAACTGGATAAATACAAGTGTGAACAAAACCAAAAGTGTTGTTGAAAGTTCATTGATATGCATGTTATCATATTCATCATTCTTATTGTTAGTGAACGGCCTGTGAGAGTCCTAGGAAAATAAGGGTTTTCTGTCTCAGTTTCTGTTCTCTGGTATTTATCTATGCTTTGTTGTTTTATTATTGTTGCTGTCAGTCAATTTGACAACAATGTGTATAAAGCCATAGGAAAAATAAGTGGGTGTAATGTTGTTTGTTAACCGATTATGTAAAAAAGCAGTCTGATCATTTCATATAGTTTTACAGTTTCCCTGACAAAGAAATTGACCTAATTTTCTTTTTTTTTATATTAAAACCAGAAACACACATACACAAATATGAAAAAGAAGGAAAATGAAAGAACAGCAACCTGAATATGCATTACAAATTCCTTTTATTTTTAAAATCAGGAGAAAAAAATATTAACTAAAGACAAAAATAGGGAAATATTATTTTAGTCTTATGGATAGTATAAAAATAATCATTGGAATTAGGAAGGATTTTATATTTAGTTTTATTCACTACCTCCAAATCAAGAAGAATATGAACTTCTCGAGAGCAATATTGCAAAAATGTTATTTACGTAGCATTCTCCCTCTTACCTTACAGAAAGCAAGATTATCCAAAAATATTCCCTCAAATGATGGTTAATTCTAACATTGATTTTGAAATGCCCCCTCTTATAAATCTAAATATATTTCTCTCAGAAAAACTGGAAGATAATTCCATCTCTACTCCTTGATATATTTCCCCAGGACTTGCTGTTCTTTTATTTAAGCTTGTTAATGCCTGTTTTCATTTACTTTTAAGGATTTTATTATCATCTACAAAATGCTCCTTAGAAATCTACCCCCATTATGACATTTTTAAAAATTTCAAGATGTTGATTTTCTCTTTTACTTTAAAATTAATGTTTTTACATAAAAGCCTTTTTTATATAAAACATTATTTTATACAAAAATCCCACAACATTCACAAATATTTTAAATATCCACAAGAAAACACAGTACTCAATGAGGACTTTGAAGTTTTAAAAGTTTGCATGGATTTCGGGTCCTGAAAGAGAATTCTAACTGCATATAGAATTTTAACTGCCATAGTCGAATATAATGTAGCATGCAACAGTATCCCTACATGTTTCAGTCATGACAGAATGGAATAAATATAAGGTCAGGAGGCAAAACTTGGAACAAAAAGAGGGCAAGAATGAGGCTGGAGAGGATTTATTAATTGCTCTGAGGTTTCTATGTGGCTGGCTTAAAAATCATGATCTTCCTACCAGGGTCATGTACTTACATAACAAAATCATTTCTCCTTTTGGCAAAAGCTGTCAAATACGTATCTCTCATGAAGTAACCACCGTGTGACACTATTGCAGCTTACATATTACACACACTGACAGTATATTCAGGCATAGGGCCCTTGTTCAGCAAATTTTGCCCAGACTTCAGGATGTGTAAATTACCCGAACATCTGAAAATTATTAGCTGTATCCTACTTTTTGGGAGTGTGTTCTTTACATAGTTTTTGATGAAGTATTTGATCTGGGAATAGTCTCTTCTTTCCCAGTCCAGAGGTTATAATCACTATTTCAATTACTAAAATAATAAAGCAAAAAATAAATTATATGGTATTTTAAAATCAACTTTTTATATAAATTATAACCATACATGGAAATATATTATCTCTCTTTCTGGAATTGTAATAGACATCATGTCACGATTTATAAAGAGAGAAAACTGCAAGGCAAGGTGAAAATAGCAGCAAACTTACAGAGCAGAATTTATGAAATGCTGCATACTTTGAAATAAGTACAACATGTTTTCTGTTAAAACTCAATTTGGACTTTGAATAATTTAAAAATTGAATTTGAAGAGACATGATAAAAAACAGTTATCAACTTATTTGTTCAGCAATTTGCAATTATTCAGCAGCATTTAGCAAGTGCTTCCTATTTTGCTGAATTGTGCTAAGCTTACTAGAGAAATAAGAGTGTTCCTAGGATTGTTAGATAAAGAGCAAATCAAGATTGTTTTTTTATTAGGACAATTCACAAATTTATAGACAAGTAACATGGGATGTTTAGGAATTAGAGGTTGTCTTTTCTAAGACCTAGCCCACTCTTGGTCTTAAGCTTAGTCTTAAGCACTGAAATGGAGGCTAGGATATCAACGGTTTCCACGGTGATTTGAAGACTCTGGTCTTGTTTTCTGCAGAGTAGATTGTTGGCCTGTACCTTACCTGCTGGAACCAATGAGATCATGGAAAGGGTCATGTCTAATTGTTGCAGCATGTTTTTGCCCAACTCCCATGTACACATGGAACCACTCAGTTAAGAGGATGCAAATTAAGCAACAGAAGCATTCAGGTTCTAAAACAGTGACCTATTAGTAGGGATGCACACAATCAAATTGGAGGTAGTAGCACTAATCACCTGTGGCCTCTGAAGAACAAAGATTATGTTGGTGTCAGTACGACACAATCTCAGCATCCTCTCTGAGGGAGCACATGGCTGGAGTTGTGACGGAATGACAGGTCTCAGATCAAGCTCAGGTTTTTCTTGGGCCTTCAATTAAGTAGCTTGTTTGAAGGGGAATGCCAGGAGTTGAATGGTGTCTCACAGCATCATTCGAACAAGAAGAAAATTATATGGCTCCATGTATTTATAGCCTTTCTGCCTTCTCCCCTCAGAAATGGACTTCTTTCAACTTAACATTGATGGCAGAAAGAGACTATATCAGAACCAGGCGCTCACTTTTGACTGATGTTTTAACATATAAGCCTGATTCGCTTTAAGCAGGAGACTGTTTTGGAGAAACTATTGCTGTTATTGCTTTACTATGGCTGAAAACTAATCATGAGCATTTTTAAATCTATTTTCTTGACTCAATAATAGATCAAAAACTAAATATTTCTAAATTTCTCATGATAATACTTGCTTGAAGTAGTATAGTTTTGCTGTTTTGAAATATGCCTGGTTTGAATTCTAAATAATGACTACACCAGATAGATTGTTTAATGTAGCATGTTTTCATTGGTGTTTGGAGTTAATTTCTCATATGGATGCTGTAAATGTTAAATGAGATAATGTACATAAAATGCTCAAAACAATGGCATATAGTAAATGCTCATTACATGCTCGGTTTGATTATAAAAGATAACTGAAAGAAATCACTTAAGGAATCTCTCTAGATACACATTGATGTTAATTGTCATATACATGTGCAGGAAAAGCCCACACCTAATATTAATACTTTAACTCTAAAAAAATTCTGCCTGCAAGCTTAAGAAAATAGTTGCCAGTTTGTGCTACAGAAAACTGGCAATCCTGATAGTGTATTTGGTAAAATGTGGTGCCAGACTGTCTGTGCCCTCTGCAAGTGAAAGCGCACTGAAGAGCATTTTTCACTTCTCCAAACCTCAGAAAGCCCTGCCTGGCCTGTCAGAATGGTCTTTAATAAGAGGTGAAGTGGCAGGATGGTGTACATGTAGCCTAATAGACCACTTTATCTTACAGCACTCTAAGTGTTTAACAATAAATCCTTTCTCATGGTGTAACAACAAACCTATGTAGCTCTCTGTAGTTCAGCAAAGAGAAGCTAAATAACCAGCTTCATTTTCTAAAAGTAGAGGTTCTGTCTGGTAGGATTTGCAGCCTATAGGAAACTCATCTTGGATGAACCTAGACTTCCTTGGAACCATTAAGAGACTTTCACACACCTTTATCTGAATAATTTCCTATTGTTGATATCATTGACTTTAGGACAAAATCACTTTATACACTCTTAAATCTCTACTCTGCACAAGATAGTCTGCATACGCTCTTTGTAAGTTTCATTCCTAGAGCTCAGACTTACAAAACTACATCCTTGGTTAGAAGCAAGCCTTGGTTGCTTTATAAGCCCATAGGCATTGTATTAATAGCTATTTGGGGTACTTAAGCAGCAAATTTTCAATAATAAAAGACAAATCATAAAATAATAAATAGACAAATAATAAAAGACAAATCTAAAGGTGTAGAGCTAAGATTGAGAGAGGAAAATTATTATTTTCTTGTTGAAAAATGAAAAACAGAGGGGTTTACAGTCTGAAATAAAGGTCGCTTCTCTTTCCTTTCCTTCCAGCTTTTGTTTCTGTCCATATTTAAAGACACTAAAAATAAAGGTGAATAGATTCACTTTTCGAATAACCTAGCTATTAACATCAATAAGGTTAAACTAATATCTTCCCTTGAATTATGTGCTTCATGTAAAATACTATTTTGCAAAAGGAAACTGGAGGTCCTATCAAAAATATTTATTTGTTAAGGATGTCAGGTGCACCCATTGCAGTCAGAAATTGGTCAGATAGTCAGCCAGTAACCAGTCGGGCACTCAGCAATTAGTGCCGGGCTTTTGACTCTCATATTTATTGGCATTATCATGTTTCTGATATTATGCCATCACCTTTTTCTCAGGCTATATTTCCAGTTGTTTTTACATAATTTTCCTCAAACCTCTCTGGTTATCAACTTTTTCTATCATTCTCAAATTATTAACCACACTAATTGTTACCATTTTGCAATTTCATGTTCATTATTCAATCCAATGCAATGTTAATTCAGTTTCACTAATTAACACCTATGTGCCAAATCCACTGAAAGATTTTTCAGTATTTTCACATTTTAAACTGAGCTATCTCATCCTTGAAAATGATTTTTGCCATGCTTCTCATTTTCTTCTTATCTTACTGATTCCATTGTCCATTGGTCCTCTAAATTTTGTGTCTTAAATGAGCTTCAGAGTTCTTTCCTCATTTCATTGCCTAAATGCATACACATACACATACGTGCATATATACTCCTAGAGGCCGAAGCTTGAATACACAATGAAGAAGTTCAGATCAGGTCTCTGGCATAAATTTGAGGGGAGGATGATGGGATAAGCCCTTTAAAGCTGAAAGACCTGAGGCTACCCTGAACGTTGTTGATTAGCTGGTGATTCCTGGGTTTGTGGGTTAGGTAAGCACTCTGCTGATTAGAGGGCGTCAGCTGTGCACATGTGGTGCCCATCTAGGATTATCACATTGAGGTGCCTCCGTTGAATATGTGATGTCTCTGCCTTGGAATTAGGTTGCTCAGTCATGTCTGCATTGGTGTCAGAAGGTTGTGGCAGGTTTAATGGTCACACTAAATCATTCTCCATAGGCAATTTTATCTATTCTCATGGGTTTAATAGCATGCCATTTTGAAGTCTATCAAATCTATAAGGTACAGATCGGAAATTTCCATGAAGTACAGATCAGAGTTCTAACTCCCACCAGGACACTTCTATCAGAAATTCCCGGAAGATAAAAAGTCACCAACATGTCCAGAATTGTGCTAATCTTTTACTCTTTTAACTCCCTTCCTTTCTGGTAGCCATAATAGCTAAACTATGTAATAAGTTTTTTTAAAAAGTTATCTTTATCGAATCATAAGTATGTAGCCTCTAAAGGCCCAATCTAAGTCTAGAGTT
The DNA here is from genome assembly GCA_004363605.1 of Indri indri. Lineage (NCBI taxonomy): Eukaryota > Metazoa > Chordata > Mammalia > Primates > Indriidae > Indri > Indri indri. Next base: position 13,025 of record RJWJ010025930.1, read on the forward strand.
TTATAAGTTTTGACAAAATATACGACCATGTAACTGCTAAGCCACACATAACAAATGCAGTACTTGTATCACTCTAAAGTGTTCCCTCAGCCACCTGTGCACACAGTCACACTCTCCTCCGACCCCAGGCACACACTGATCTTCTCTGTCACTATATATTGTTTCCTTTATTTAAAATATTATATAAATGGAATCATAAAGTATTGCTGTTTTGCACCTATCTTCTTTTGCTCAGTATACTGTTTTTGAAATCTATATTATAGTATGTATTAGCAGTGTCTTCCTTTTAAAATCAAGTAGTATGTACTCTATTGTATGGATATACTATGATTTGTTTATCCATTCGCCTATTAAATGGAAAAACAGCCAATTATAAATAAAGCTGTTATGAAAATTCCTGTAAGAGCCTTAGTGTAGATACATATATATATTTATCTCTTTTGGATCAATACCAGGAGTGGAGTTGGTGAATCAATTCCAGTAAACATATGTTTAACTTTATAAACACTGATGAACTGTTTTCCAAAAAGGTCTTATCATTTAATATTTCTGCCAGCAATTTGTGCATATCCCAGTTGTTCAGCATTATTCCATCCTTGGTATTATCAGTCTTTTTAATTTTAGCCATTCTAGTTGGTAAGGAATGGTATCCCATTGTGGCTTTAATTGGTATTTCACTGATGACCTATAATGCTGAGCTTATTTTACTTGCTGTCTGTTCATACATCATTCTTGTGAATTTTCTTTTCAATATTTTTGCCCAATTTGTTGGATTGTTTGTCATTCTGTTATATATTTATATATTATTGATATATAAAATATATTCTGATATAATTGTTTTTTCATAGTTTTTTTTACTGAATGAACTCAAATTTATCACTTAAAAAATTATGGATTGTACTTTTGTGTCTATTCTAAACATTCTGTATTTTTATTATTCCCTTTTTTAACTTATGCTGGCTAAAACTTTCAGTACAATGTTTTAGGGGAGTGAGAAGTGAGGACAAATTTGTCTTGCTCCTTATCTTAGGGGGAAAATTTCTTTCATTATTAATTGTAATGTTTTCTGTAGGTGTTTTGAAGATTTTTTTTTTTTTCAAATTGAGGAAGCTCCATCTATTTCCAGTTTACTGAGAGTTTATTATGAATCAGTGTTCGATTTGGTCACATAATTTTCCTGCATCAACTAATAGTATTATATCAATTTTCTTCTTTAGTGGGTTTGTGCGGTGGGTCTTATTGATTGGTATTTGAATATTAATCCAGACTTGCATAACTGGAAGTTATGTTTAGTGTATAATTCCTTTTATACATTCTTGGACTCTACTAATATTTTCTTGAGGATATTTGCATCTAAGTTAATGAGACATATTAGTTTATAATTTTTCTTTCTCACCATGCATTAATCTGGTTTTATTATTAGGGTAATGCTGACCTCATAAAATGAATTAGAAAGTATTTCTTCTGTTTCTATTTTCTGGAAAAGATAATACAGATTTTTGTTTATTTCTTCTTTAAACATTTGGTAGAAATCACCAGTGAAAACATCCACACCTGTAACTCTCATTTTGGAGCACTAAGCATTTGTCAATATTAACAAAACTTTACTATATAAAAAGTGAACTTTAATGTATGCAACATAAAAGAATTTTGGATATCTGAGTATCACAGAAAAGAATGCAGACTGTGACAAGATATTCTAATTGTACTAAGAATATATAAGATAATCTCACTGAAAGTGATGGGGGAAAGTGCACTGGCCTAAGTATCTTTGGAAGTTAATGGAGTATGTAAGACTGAAATCAAAAGAAACTTCGCATTAAGTAGTGTATACTTAAGTTTTGTGATAATAATTCTGATACTGTTATACATGTATATTGGGATTGAATAATTAATTAAATGCATTGTGAATCCAAGATGCAGGTTTCTTACTGTTTTGTTGGAGTGTATCATCAAAGTGAGGAAGCTAGAATGATCCATGTAGTAATAGATTAGAGTTGGAGACGTCTGTAAGAACTCATGTTTAACTTGATATAGATACATATGGCTGCATACATACATAATACATATGTATACACACACACACATATATGCACACACAAACTAGTATATATACACACATTTCTTTTCTCAGTCAGCTGAAAAGGCCTAAAATATCATACTCCATTAGCAATGAACACACCTAGCACCCATATCTTTGTTTCTAATACCAATATCCAAGAAAAGAAACCAGAGCTCCTTGGAGAAATCAATATTTTAAGGGCTGTGGCAAAAAATATATAAGACTAGAACATCTTGCAGTGCTGAAAAGTAAAGAAGTGCTCAGAAACAAAACAAAACAACAAAAACCAACCAAACAAAAAAAAAATCCATTGGTGGGATATGTCATAGGGGCACAGGAACCAACTAAAAGTTTCTAAGGCCAAAGCTGGAATAACTTGGGCAATGCAATAAATAAGGTAATGTTAGATTATAACCCAAAATATAAAATAAATGTTCATGAATACATATATACATAAATAAACGATTGATTAAATCAAAAAGTGAGATAGAAGAAACAAATCTCCCATGCAGAAGAATTACAAATAAATTATGTAGACCATCTGAACTAAAGAGGGTTAGAAAACAAAACTCTGTGCTTGTTAGCTGTGAGATATACGTAGTGACTCCCTTCTAAAGAGAACAGTATGGAAAGGGGGCAGGGAACAAGAATAAGTTTACAATGGAAAAATCTGACAAACACTATTTAAGCCAGATATTCAAGGCCAATATTAACATTCATAAATCCTGTTTATAATATGTACCCTTGATATGATGTGATGAAAATGGCACTTTAACCATGCGATTTTCCTTCCACAAACCCGTAACCCCAGCCTAGTCTTAAAAACTCAGGTAAATTCCATTAAAAAGGAGTCCTGTAATATACCTGACCAATATTTCTCAAAACTGTCAAATTCATCATAAACAAGGAAAGTCTGAGAAATGGTCTTAGCCAAGAGAAGCCTAAAAAGACACAACAACTAAATAGAATGCAGTATTCTGAGCAGGATCTGGAACAGAAATTAACACTGAAATATTTGTTAAGGAATATTTTTTTCTTATTGGTTATTGCTTGCTGTCAGTATGGTTAATTCCTAAGGCATCAACATGTTCTGCATTTAATCTCATTTCCCCTCAAGCCTATGGTATTGCTGGACTAAAGCTTTAATCGGTGCCTCAGGTAAGCCTAGCATTCAGGGTTGTTTCTGCAAGTTAATTAAAAAGAAATTAACAATAAAATTTTATTTAATGCTTTGTTAAAATTAATCACTACCTGTAATTAAAATATGATTTGCAGAAAGAATTTTTAAAATGAGGCTTTAAAAATAGCTACAGATAAATCTAAGTCTTTCCAGATATGATGCGAATGCTTTATATGCTTTTCTCCAAAGGTATAAATATGGCATGATTTTTCGGTTTCACTTACATATAAATCTATAGAGTATACATTCCTTCTAAAAATCACCATAAGAACCTTAACATATTTTTTATAAGTGATCAGGCCACTTTTCAGACAGTTATTGGCACTCTGCAATTAGTAGACTACTTTTCATAGAGACCAATGAAAGCTAACTTTCAGTTCTCAAAATCCAAGTAACAAATTTCAGAGTTCACATTTTCATTTATAATGGTAGATATCATATAAAGCAGAACAAAGTTTAATTTAAAAAATGTATTGTTATTGTATTAGTTTGTAAGGGCCACCATATAAAATATCAGACTTGGTAGCTTAAACAGAGATTTATTTTCTCAAAGTTCTGGAGTAAGTTCAAGATCAAGGCGTTGGCAGTGTGGTTTCTCCTGAGGCCTCTCTCCTTGGCTTGCACATAGGTCACTTCTCTCTGTGTCCTTTCTTGGCCTTTTCTCTGTGGCTACATCCCTGGTGTCTCTTCCTCTTATAAGTACAGCAGACACAATGGATTAGAGCCGAGTCTTACGAATTTGTTTTAACATAATTATATAGCCCTTTAAAGAGCCCATCTCCAAATGCCTCATCTTGGTGGTTAGGGCTTTGACATAAGAATGTGGAAGCAGTGGGGGTCACAATTAAGTTCATAACAGTAATCCAAAATAAAAATTAAAGTTGTATTACTTTATAAATTAAATTGACTTTTACTAATTAGTTTTAGCAAGAAATTAATGATTCTAATTTTATTTTATTTTCTGTTAACATTTTAGTTTTCGTTTACTTTCAAGTGTTAAGGCACACACCTCTTTTATAGGTAAAGCAAAGTGCTCTTTATTCATTAAACTCTTGAACTCCTCTACCCTCTTTCTAAGCTTTTTTATCTCTTTGCTTCTGTTCTATATGTCTAAGATAAAAATATACGTATGTTACCAGCTCTATACATTTTTTTTTTAAATCAGGAAATACTTCATTTTTCAAAACATGCTAAGGTACTAAAAGAATCCATAGTTTTAGACTCAAAACTGAGGTAGCTCCGTTAGTCAACTTTGCTTTTATGTCCACAGGCTACGCAACATAGCATAAATAACAACATGCTTTTTGTTTCTTATCCTACACTTTTGGCTACATATACTTTGAAAATATTTACATGTGCTAACAACTTCATAATTTTATTTTTAAAACAGAGGTTAGAAGATAATTCATCTTTCTTCTTGTGTAGACAATTGAAATTCGTTAATCATTATTATTTTCACTCTGCAGAAATGTTTCTTTTAACTTTAAGATTCATTGTTATAAATGTTAAGCAATTTGTTAGGATCGCGGTAAAATTTTGGAAATCCTTTATCAAGTTATTTTTCATATATGTACTGTACTCTGCATTTTAAAATTTTCTGTGGAATAATTTAAGCCCTTTTGGAATTGGCAAATCTTTAAGTCAGCTGTCATTCATGTTTCATTATATGTTTGATTATTATGATGTTATATTATTCTTATTGAGGTTAGCATTTCATGTCAAGTCAATGAGAAATTTAAATATTTTCCAATGTTTGCATACAATCCAATTTTCATTATATAAATGTATCCTTTGCCTTTAATGAATTATTGCTTTGCTATGATATAAAAATGGTTTTGTTACAATTTCATTCCAAAAGTCAAAATAATTCCTATTTATATTGTTAACTTTATCACTTCTGTTTCATATTTTTTTCATCACATTTTACTTGGATTTTCTTCTCAGTTCTTTAATAAATAAATACAACAGTGAATGAATGTGTTACCATTCATATATATATATATATATACACACACACACACAAATCAGAATACTTCAATTTCTTACTTATTTTATTGAAATAGTCCAAATGTCTTGCCAAAATGCTCTTAAATTTTTTTCAACTTAATTAGAGTCTTGAATGTTTTGCATTTCACTTGAATTTGAGTTTCATTCCCAATGTTTAAAAATATAGGTTACTGTATTTAAAATGTTGCTTTATGCATATTGTAAGATTTGGAGAGCTTTCTAATGTGCAAACTATATCATTACATTTACTCATTAAAAAATCAGCTTAAGTGTATTTAAAATACTCCATCTATCACTGAACTGAAAATAACACATAATTATTTCAAAATACCAAAGTAGTCAACAACTTCAGGAGGTGTGCATTTTCTTCAACAAGATTAAAGAAATGAGCTGTGCACAGCACATATTATGCATAAATAGGGTTTTAAATAGCCCAGCAGCCTTTCTATAAGACCTTTAAAAACAGCTTTGTTGTCGTGTGACTGGTGATGAATATTGTTCAAAAGCAGGTTATGGTTATCTAGAACTTGTTTCACTTGGTTGAATCAAGCCACAAAGAGATATTTTTCTCTAATAAAAAATTTAACAATCACTCTTAGAGTTTCTTTTTACAGTAATAGGGCATGGTAGCTGCCAACTCGTTAGTATTTTGCATAAAAAGAGATTTTATTGTTTATTTGATATATCAATTCATTTTGTGAGCATTTTGCCATTGTTTTGATTAATTCTTTACGACTTTTGGAATAAATAAATCACCCTTTCAAAAATGTTAACAGTTTTTTAATATTCATACAATAATACATCAGATCTAGCATTTACAGGCCTATGCTGGAGATATTACAGGTTCGGCACCAGACCACCATAGTAAAGCAAGTATCACAATAAAGTGAGTCACATGAATTTTTAAGTTTCTTAGTGCATATAAAAGTTACGTTTATACTACACTGCAGCTTATCAAGTGTACAACAGCATTATGTCTACAAAAGGTGCATACTTTAATTAAAAATATTTTATTGGTTAAAAATGCTAATGATCATCAGAGCTTTCAGGGAGTCATAGTCTTTTTGCTGGTGGAAGACCTTGCCTTGATGTTAATGGCCTCTGACTAATCAGGATGGTGGTTGCCGAAGGTTGAGATGACTGTGGAAAATTTTTAAAATGCAACAACAGTGAAGTTTGCCTTGTTGATTGACTTTTCCTTTCATGAAAGAGTTCTCTGTAGCATGTGATGCTATTTGATAGTAATTTACCCACAGAAGAACTTCTTCCAAAATTGGAGTCAATTTTCTCAAACCCTGCTGCTACTTTAACAACCAACTTTATGGAATGTTCTAAATCCTTTGCTATCATTTCAACAATGTTCACAGCATCTTCATCTGGAGTAAATTCTATTTCAAAAACACATTTTCTTTCATCATCCATAAGAAGTAACTCCTTATCTGTTCAAGTTTTATCATGAGATTGCAGCAATTCAGTCACATCTTCAGGTTCCACTTCTGTAATAACTAGTTCTCATTATTTCTACCACATTTGCAGTTATTCTCTTCACTGAAGAAATTCTTGAACCTCTCAAAGTCACCCAAGAGGGTTAGAGTCAAATTCTTCCAAACTCCTGATAATGTTCATATTTGGACCTCCTCCCATGAATTGTGATGTTATTAACGGCCTCTACAATGGTGGATTCATTCCAGAAGGTTGTAAATTTACTTTGGCCAGGTTGATCAGAGGAGTCACTACCTATGGCTACTATGGCCTTAAAAAATATATTTTTTAAATAATAAGACTTTAAAGTTGGAATTACTCCTTGATCCATGAGCTAAAAAATGGGTGTTGTATTAGCAGGCATGAAAACAACATTCATCTTTTTGTATATTTTCATTGCAGCTCTTAGGTTCCAGCTACACTGTCAATGAACAGCAATATTTTGAAAGGAATCTTTTTTCTGAGCAGTAGAACTTGATAGTAGTCTTAAACTGTTTAGTAAACCATGCCACAAACAGACATGCTGTCATCTGGGCTTTGCTGCTCCACTTACAGAGTCTATGGAGTAGATTTAGCATAATTCTTAAGGACTCTAGTATTTTTTGAATGGTAAGTGAGCATTGGATTCAACTTAGTCACCAGCTGCATTATCCCCTAACAAGAGAGTCAGCTGGTCCTTTGAAGCTTGGAATCTAGGCATTGACTTCTTCTCCTAACTATGAAAGTCCTAGATGACATAACCTTGAAGTATAAGATCTTTCCATCTACATTAAAAAATCTGTTGTTTAGTATAGCCCCCTCTATAAATGATCTTAGCTAGATCTTCTGGATAATTTTCTGTAGCTTCTACATCAGCACTTGTTTCACTTTGTACTTTTATATTACGGAGATGGCTTCTTTCGCTAAAACTCATCAATCAACCTTTGGTAGCGTCAGTGTTTTCTTCTGCAGCATCCATACCTCTCTCAGCCTTCATAGAATTGAATAGAGTTAGGACTTTGCTCTGGGTTAGGTTTTGGCTTAAGACAACATTGTGGCTAGTTTGATCTTCTGACCACAAAACTTTTTCCATGTCAGCATTAAATCTGTTTTGCTTTCTTACCATTCTCATGCTCACTGAAGTAGCACTTTTAATTTCCTTCAAGAACTTTTTCTTTACATTTATAACTTAGCTAACTGGCACAAAAGGCCTAGCTTTCAGCCTAACACAGATTTCAACATGCCTTCCTCACTAAGCTTAATTACTTCTAGCTTTGATTTAAAGTGAGAGACAAGTGACCCTTCTTTTAACTTTTACACTTTAGAGGTGACTGTAGGGTTGTTAAGTGGCCAAATTTCAATACTTTTCTGTCTCACAGTATAGGAAACCCCTAGAGGAGGGAGAGCAAGCTGGTCAGTGAAGCAGTGAAACAATCAGAACACACACAACATTCATCAGTTAAGTTTTCTCTCTTACATGGGCATGGTATATGGTGCCTCAAAACAATTACAATAGTAACATCAAAGATCATGATTACAGATAACTAACAGATATAATAATAATGAAAACATTTGAAATATTATGAGAACTACCAAAATGTGACATAGAAGCTCAAACTAAGTACATGTTGTTGGAAAAATGGCACTGATAGACTTGCTCAATGCAAGGTTGCTACAAACCTTCGATTTGTGAAATCATAATATCTACGAAGCACAAGAAAGCATCACAGAATAAAATGAGGTTTGCCTGTACTTAGATTATGTTTTTGTTCTTTTGAAAACCATCATTTTTGGAAAAATCTCTCTTACCTTCAAAAGCAAAAAAGAAAGTAATAACTACAACACTTATTTAGTTCAAGATTTCGAAATAATACTGAATGTCTTGTACTATTTGTTCTTTTAGATACTAGTCTGGTGAATTTTATTTTATTTTATTTTTTTGAGACAGAGTCTCTCTCTGTCACCCCAGGCTAGAGTGCAGTGGGGTCTTCATACCTCACTGAAACCTCCAACTCCTGGGCTCAAATGATAGTCCTGCCTGAGTCTCTCAAGTAGCTGGGACTATGGGTGTGCACCAGGGCGCCAGGCTAATTTTTCTGCTTTTAGTAGAGACAGGGTCTCACTTTTGCTTAGGCTGGTCTTGACTCCTGGACTCGAGTGATCCTCCTGCCTTGGGCTCCCAGAGTGCTAGGATTACAGGTGTGAGTCACTGTGCCCATCCTGGTCTGGGGCATTTTATTCGACTAATATATATTCCAAATTAGCACAATCTTCTGTGCTCAATGAAGTCTTCATAACTTTTGAAGGTGCTTAGTGTACTTATCCAGGCTGAAAAACCATCGGTTCATTATGTTCTGTTAAAAATCTGTTTAGAAATCATTAATTTTCATAAATTACATTTTAACAAATTTTTTTTTACTTTATATGCTTAAGAAGTCTCTCTTGTTCATTGTATATCTGATGATCTTATTTTGGTCACTGATTTTAACAAAATATCTTTTATTAAATGGTCTTGGTATATATTATTACTCATTACTCATAAAAGGTCATGATGAAAGAATATGCTACTTTCCAAAGTCAATGAATTCATCAATGTGAAGCTACTACTACTGTTTGTACATTTTCGGTTGACACATTTTTACAAAATCTTTTATTTTCTGTATAATCATTTATATTTATTTCTTAATATTTTCCTTATCTTCATGAGTTTTATGTTCATATTCAACTATGATAAATAAGAATTTTTGGTATTTTCAGGGCCCTTCAGTCTTCTTTGTTTAAGCGTACATTCTTACATCTTTCAGAGACATAGATATTTATGTCATAAGAAAAAATAAAATAAAATTTAGTTTATACATAAAGAACTAAAATTAATTTTTAAATTGACATTATGTATATGTGCATGTGTATATGTATGGACCTTGGCTTACTAATAAATATCTGTAGGATTCATGACTACCTGTTTTTTCAGATGGATTATACTTTGTTTATTGCAATTTTGGGGGTTGTTGTATTTGGAATCCCAGATTACTTTAAGACAGAATTCATCAGCTACTAAAGACCTATCTGGTATGCTCAGATACAAAAAACATGCACCTTCACAGACAAACTTAATTCCCAGTTGCATACGGTTGCATTTTCCCCTTTAAACACTAGAATTTTGATAAATTATCTTTTGTATAATGCCAATAAAATTTTTAAAATATTTTAGAGGATGCTATAAATTATATTATTAAGTATATTCTTAACAGGAGAGAATCTCCGTTTTAACTAAGCTTGGATAGATACTAAATCCTTTTCTTACAGTTTTATATATCTGATAATTGTAAGCATTTTCCCAGATGAGGATTATTCTTTTTTTTTTCTCCATCATCCACATATTTTCAATACCGTGCACATGTAATATTGAGAAAAGCTCACTGGTACTTCATATTTGTGTCAGGATGCTGGGTGTAGCTGAGTGAGTTTGTATTATTTGCAAAGTATTTATGGAAGTCATTCCTACATCAGGATGGTCAACAGTAAACAAAATATGCACAGAAGATACCAGGAACCACATCAATGTGTCCCATTAAACCAAACTAAATATATTCAAAACCTCAATCCCACTTAAACATATCAGGAATGCTCGTGGCCACTTAACACTACCTGATCTAAAAAAAAGAAGTGTGACAGAAGTCAGAATGGACAG
>RJWJ010025931.1:0-23439 GCA_004363605.1 Indri indri
TCCTTAATTCACTTTCCAGACCTCAGTTAAAATAAAATGACTTCTTGTCTTTGCCTTCTCTAAGTCAGCCTTTTCTCATTCATCCAAATTTTGCCTCTTTTAATTGCATTTCACTTTTTTACATATTTTTAAGAATTTTCCACGCATTAAGCATTTCTCCTTTTCTAAGAAATCTTCTATGTTTAGAGTTATGTCAGATTGATCCATTACATTCATTAACAACTGGAAACCTGTGATGGCATTAAAAAGATAAATAAAAAAACCATGGTAAAACATCTTGTTCTCTAATTATTCACTGTCAGTATCATTTACTAATGTATGAAAAATGTGACTAAACATTTCAATTTGTAATATTCTCCTTAATAAATCACTTTACGTTTGCTAGAATAACTTGTAGATATGTTGTTACAGTTTTAGAAAGGTTGTTTTAGTGTCATTCTAAGTCATTAATATACTGTGAATTACATGATTGCAGTTTTTCAGTTAGCAGGTATCCGATTTTACAAGTTTCTTTTTACAAGTGATTTATTACTGAGTTATGACTATGTTAGTAGTAAAAATGAGTGTTTATTTTTCTTTAATTTTTTCCTTAAACTAATTTTTGTTAAAAAAATCTGCATAGCGAAGAATTCCTAAATGCTCAGTGGTCACAGATTTTAAGCAATATCAGAAACTATAAGGATTTCAGGGCTATTAAAATGCTGTCTTTAGAATTGTGGCTTATTATGTAGACCCAGAAGCAGACAACTTAAAACAAATAGAAAGAAGGACCACAGCATCCCAAACAAATCAAAATAGCAATGTACTCCACAACACCTCTAAATTACATTTCAAGTTTTACCTGGTTGACTTATTTCAAAATATACTTAAATACAATTTCAATCTTTCAAACTAGATGAGGATTTAATGGCGCTTTTAATGGTTTAAAAAATATCATGTTAAAAATCACCTACCCTTCTGCAGTCTTGAGGAATGTTTCTTTCCCATTTCCCTCTGTTAAACTAAATTTGATCTTGCCTAAAGGTGCAAGTATACTTATATGTGCAAGGACTTCAATAATTCATATTTTTGACATCCAGACATTATATGACCCACTGAATATTCTTAATTAGTTGGGGAAGGAAGCATCTGTATGGATTCGCAAATTATTTTAAACATGCTTTTAAATATTTTAAATTAGAGCTTCCAATTAAAATTGTACATGTCACATTGTCTCATTTAATTCCACTGTTCTTTTTAGGAAGCACAGCCTCAGCTGAACAAGCCTCCTTGATGTGAGCTGAGCTCAATTAGTTTCTGATGTTCTGCCAAATTGCCTCATTACCTGTCATGCAAACACCACTGACACTTTTAAAGTTGAGCTCTTTGCATCCACATTATTCTCTTTAGAACAAAAATAATTATTCTCATTAGAGTAGTAAAAACAAACATTTTGCTAATAAACAGTAAGCCAATATATATTTTGATATAATAGTAGAAAAAAGCAATGATGAGACATAAATCAAGCGTGTGCTCACATGTACACACATGTGCACCTGTGGGGAGGTTTGCACATGCACACAGGAGTTTTAAGTTATATAAACTGTGGATCCTTCACACAATCCTTAGGTGTTTGTTATTAAGATTGCTGTGTCTACTGGGTTTTCCATATTGCTTACCATATACTGATGATAAGAGAAACTAGGAGTTTTCCATTCTCTATATATTTGAATTTAAAATGTACTTCACCCAAGGATCATAAAACCTACAGCTGAAGGCTTCCTCATTGCACAGAGGGCTTAGAATGGCTTAAAATACATTTACACCACATTTTAGAAGAGGAATTATAAACAACAACTTCAAAGAATCTTTATTTGTAAATCCTTCATTAATGCTGTTTACCACTTATCCAAATATTGACTCACAGGTAAAGATTTACATGGTTTTAACCCTTGCATCTTCAGTCACCCAAATGACTTTTCTTTCTCCCTTGTCCTTTATTCATTGCCTTTTGCATAGAGACATAGAAGGACAGAATGTTAGAATCTAATTAAGAGATAATGTTTTTTCAAAGTTGGTCTATACAGATGACACGTATTGAAGCAGAGACCGATTTTTTTCCTGAATGGCTGGCAGAAGATCATTAACAGAGCAAAAAACTTGTATTCCATTAACAGCCTCATGATACTGTGAAACACTCTAGCTATAAAACTTTCTGCTCACCAGTGGCTTTCAACCCCAGATGCACATTATAATCACCTGGAGGGTTTTTAAAAACTACCCCTGGCCTGGGCTCCACTGCATACCGATTAAATCAGAATCTTGGGGCTGGAGCCAGAGGCGCGGGTGTTTTGTAAAACCTGCCCAGCTGATTCTCCCACACAGCCAGGGCTGAGGCGCACCATTCAAAGGACTTTCACCTCATAGATAAGAGATAATCATGGCCACCAGGTATAAGCACATGACTTTCTCTGGACCTTAAATTTACTTGTTTTAAGTAAATTTCAAAGGACTCTTCAAAATTAAAATTAACATGAACATAATTTTTTCTTACTTTAGCTATTGGATGTGTCTCTATTTTATTACTGGAGTTTGTATTGACATATACTTATAAGTCTTATTATATAATGAAATTCAGGTAATCTAAGTAACTATGTATTTGTATAACTAAAAATATATTCTTTTTACTTTCTACTTGAGGATGGAAGGATTATTTTTCTCTTCCATGATATGAGATTAAATGTAAGAAATCTTAGTGTTGCCTTGGATACAAACGTGGGGTAATTATTAGGAGATTGGACCATCTGAACTTCTCTCCCACTCAAGTTTTATGTTGATCTCGTTATACACGCATTGTTATCAGTGTTCTTGGAAAATGTGAATAACCCATAGTCCGCAAACACTTAACAAGCCTTTCAGGAAGGGAAATTTGCTCCTGTGTTATAGGGTCCGTACCTTCGGCAAATATCACCGCACAATTTACTTTCAGCAGCCTTTCCACTTAGCAAGGGCAATCTGCAAACATGCAAGGAGGTTACAAGAATACTATGTTGACTGCCGACTACACTTCACTCCGCATGGCATGCAGTGTTCTCCCCTCCATGCCTCTAAATCGGCGATTCTCAGGTGAACAGCTCCTCGGCATCTCTGGAGAAGGTTTGGAGCACAGGCAACGATGCAGAAACAAAGTGATGTGCCCCATTACTTTTATTTGGATTATTCTCACTATTTAACTTAATTTTTAACTTACGACCAGTATTACAGGAGGGCATGATATTTCCTGTTAATTAAAGAGTCAGGGAATAAAATTGAAGATGACTGTTATGAATTAGTTTTACAATTGACCACCTTAGACATGTTTCTCCCAGTTTTCTTTTAGCCTCTCAGCTATATGTTCAGACTTTCACAATATTATACATTCTGTGACACAGAAAGAGGGGGCCAGGAGTACCATAACGCAATTCAATCAAAGGGGCTGTTTGACTTTGAGACCTCCAAGCACACATGTGGGAGATGCTGAGCTAACACCCCCCCCCTTTATTTATAATAAACAATTGCATATTCTTACATAGCTGTGCTGCATGACTTACAGTGTTTGATAATTTCAGATTTTGAAACTTTCTGTAAGGATCATAATTTAAAAACCCATTTGTATCTCTCAGTCTCCTCTAGGTATTTGTTGCTTCCTTCTTCCAGTACCATCCAGAAAAATCCTGGGTGCACAGTAAGTGTCCCGTCCAGCCCAGTGCTCCGACGCGTCTGTGCATCGCAATCATAGGGGGCTTTTGAAAATGTGGTGACTTGGTTCCCCATCCTCAGCAAGATTCTCATTCCCCAACTCAGTGATGTGGAGTGGTGAGGAGTCAACAAGGAATCTGTTTTTTGTTTTTGTCTTTTTAAAATCATTCCAGTTGGTTCTAATTCCCTGCCTTGCCGACTGCATTCTGAACTACAGGAAAGAACACTGAACCGAGGACCAGGAGATTATAGGTAAGTTGTGGTTTCACTGCCACTTCCTGGGCGACATCGATCGCCTGCTCTGTGATGAGGAATTAAAAAGACTTCACTCATTGGAAGGAACATTCTGGGTCAGGTGATGTGGGAGAAGGTTCTCCTAATTCAGGGTTTCTTGAGCTGGGTGCTATTGACGTTTTGGAAAGGATAATTCTTTGTTGTGGGGGGCCGTCCTGTACATTGTGGGATACTTAAGAGCAGAATGGCCTCTAGCCTCCAGACGCCAGCACCACCCTCCCACTACGGCCAGAAGCGTTCCCAGGTGTTACTGAACGTCCCCTGAGGGCAAGCTTGCACCTGCCCTGCCTTCCCCCATGGAAACCCGCGCTTCTAATTCAAGTCCTAGTGTTTATTAGTCTTTTGTATTCTATATTTCGATTTCATAGAGAATATTCATGATGTCTCAAACAGTGACTGAAACCTGGTGTTGTGTAATGAGTTTCAGTCTGGTGTCTGTGTCCACGACTGAGTGAGCTTCATTTGTGACACTGGTCTACAATTAGATCACTACCCAATTATTTCTCCCATTCTCTGGGCTACGGGAAGCCACTGACTACAATTCCCATCTTGTCAGTTTGGCCCTCCATATCCATACCATGTACCTTACACTTTTCATGACCCAGAGATGCTGGAAAGTGAGATTACATTATATACCACTCCTCTTCGTAGGTAACCTCGGAGTGATGTCACCTTGGTTGTGAAAGGTTTTTCCATTTCCAAATCAGAAAATAATGGCATCAGATAATTTTAGAATCTTAGAGACCTTTTAATAGAGATATTCTGATTTTATATGTTAAGATACAGTAGCCCAGGTAATTTAAATGACTTGTCAATGTTTCTCATGACAAGTTAGTGTTAGAACCAAGATTAAACATCACCAACGCTTCTGACTCAGTCTACTTTTCATTTTATTGCAGTTTGATGCCTTTGCTAATGCTCTGAAAACCATATTTATTACTACAGTGATTGCTATGGAAAAAAAGCTCTGACAGCAAATCCCCATTCTGCAATATTTGTTATTTATGCTAGGCAGTTAAGATATTTTCCTTGATGTTTATATCTGTCTCTATTGGAACTTATAGACAAAAATTAGCTTTGTGAATTATTATTTATAGATAGAAGGTTGTGTATAAGCTCAACATACACTCAGATGGTTTAGCTAGCTGGTGAAAGACTTCAAAATTCTGTTTAATCTATTAACTGTTCAAATTGAACTTTGCTCTTTCGAAAAGGTGAATAATAATGGAATAAACATGGTGATGAAGTCATTTTTTCAGAAAAGACATTAACACTTGGGGATTTTACAAGGATCTTGCTATTTTCCCCCATATGCACCTTAAATGCACAGCCAAACTTCAGAGTACGTTATCCATTTATTAATTAACAATGGTCCTCTTCACTTTTCATCCCTATACCCTCTGCTGCCTGTCTTAGAATAATTTCACTGCACCTAAGCACATTTATTACAGCAGATAGAGGGGGGAGAGAGAAAGAAAAATACAGCATAGTTCATTTTTCTATTCCAAAGCAGGTCCTACAAGACCTCAAGGGATTTATGCTTCTTTGCTCTCCATCTGTGATCACTGTGCCGCTCAGTCCCTTGGTATCAACTATCATGCCACTTGGTTTTAAGTTAGTTTCAGCAAGTTTTTGTTGCATGGCTTCTTTCACTTAGCAAATGGTCACCTCCCCCTACCTCTCCCTTTTCCTCTCCTCCTTTCTCTTACTCTTACTCTGAATATAAACAAACACATATATGTATATTATTATATTTTAAATTTTATGCATATTGAAAGAATCTTAAACCCCAAGCTAATGAAAATACTTGACCCAGGTCACATAATTCTCCTCAAACTGCTATATGAATTCCGATCCACGTACCTGTTCATGAGTTGGCTATTTTTAGCTCAGTACCCATTTTCTCATTGGGTACTACATTCATATTGTGGCTACGTGTTTGCCTTTTTGAGGATAATAAATTAATTGTGGCGAATGTCCTTATTGCACGCATTAAGAAACAGAGGCCCAGGCACATTAAGGGCTCTGCACCATGAGGTCCAAAATGCTGCTTTGCCACTAGGAATTCATTGTAGTCTTGGGAACACCATATTGTGAAGAACCCAGGTTCTATCGTATGCGCATGACACTTCACTCGCCTTATGCCTCAACCCACATACCTTAGATATAGCCTACTGGACAGCCTGGAGCTTTTATCCTACAAACACTCACAAATCAATATCATGTTGCAAAAACGAAATGCATGGGAAGAAAAATCCTTTGAATTAACATGGTTTGGCTTGCAACAGGCATAAAATAGTAATAGAGAGCAGGCTATTCCAAAAACAAACAAAAAAAAGGTTTTGATGGGTGGTGTTTTCTGATTTGCAGGGTGTAAACATTCCCACCATAGCCCCCATCAAACTACCTACATGATGTCACTGAACTCACAGTTGGCAAGAGAGGAGCAGAATCAGCTCCGGATGAACAGTCTGTGCAGAGTTGAATGTGGCTCGGGAAGGGCTACTGCAGACCCAGTGGGTCTGTGCGTCGAGTGGGCAATTCAGGTACCTACAACAGAGCGAGCTCTCAGCCTTGCAAGTCAAAGGATTTTCTGAGGATCAGCACCTTTGCCATCATCTACGAAGTCGAGATAAATGAAAAACCTCAGGCATTTTTTCCCAGATTTAATCAGAATCTCCATTTTACAAGATTTCCAGGTGACTCACATACATATTGCATTTTGAGAAACACTGGTCTACAGAGTCGTTCCATTCTAACATACCCCGAATTCCTGCAAGAGAAAGCCTTTCCTATTACTTTGCTCACGTTCTCCTCCAGAACCTCACTTGGCAACATCGTACACACAGGTTTCACTGTGCCCAAAGAGATGTGCCCTGGCCCCTTTCTTCAGGTCAAATGTGTGTGGTTCTCTAATTTAGTGAATTTGCCAGTTGAACAATTATGAGATTAAGATTCAGATCTGTCAGATGAGAAAATTCTTCTTTATCTGTGACTCCACAGGAAAAGTAAAGCTTCTTGTTTAATGATTTTTCCCCTCTGTGCATTTTATTAACTTTTTTATAAATCAGCCAACCTATTTCTCCCGTCAGGGGCAAGGTGTACAGACATATCAGGTACAGTTGGAACCTGATGGTCACAGGCAGAGTGGGTGAGTATTTCTGGCAGGGGTAGGAGCAATGACAGGGTCAGACGAGCAAAGCAGGCAGCAGGAAGGACCTGCTCACTGCCGTAGGGAGGGCAGGACAAGGGCCTGTGGGGAAGACAGTTTTCTCTTTCCTGTCTCCAAGGGTAGCTTTTGTTCTGTGCTGGGCAGCAACTGTTCTGAACTCTCAGATAGCGAAGCAAACCCTCCTCTTTCTCCCAGGGTCTGCTGCACTTCGGCCCTTCCGCCTCCTCCCTACTTCATACCTACGTGTCTCCTTGTACCACTGAGATCTTCTTCCCTTAGGTATTCTGTGTCTTGTTATTCCATGACCCCTCAGAGAGGCAAAAACGATATTGTTAAAAATATTTCATTCGGTTTTAGGGCACCTGTAGGTTAATCTCAGTTTTGACACTTACTAGCTGAATGTCTTTGGGTAACTTTTTTACCTCTTCAAATTTGTTTCTTTATCTCTAAAATGGTTCTAATAATTCACAGCCAAAAGGGTCCATGACATCACAAGCTTCAAGCTCTTGGCAATGTCTGGTGTGTGTTAAGAACTCAAATAGAGTAGCTTTTCTTATTCCTATATCTTATTTTTTGGTGCATGTTTAACCTTGTATCAAAACTGCTCTCATAAAAGTCACCAAGGATCTGAAATGGGTCAAATTCATTGATGCTTTCAGGCAGACTACAATCTGCCTGAAGCACTGTGAACTTTTGGTATACTTTCCCACACAAATGAGTTTACCCTTTCACATTTGTTATTGTTAATTATAATTTATTCTTGCTACTTCTGATAAGACGTTTTGCTCCTTTCTAAATGTTAAACAAAGGCTACCTTGAATCAGAACTTTACCGCATCTCAGATTAGGGCAATACTCCTGGTATCAACTGCTGGAAGCATCACAAATTAGTGGAAAGATTATCAAAAATGTTATCAGACAAATCCTGGTTCTGCCACATACTACTTGCAAGTATTTGTATTTAAACTCTCTGAACCTCAGTTTCCTCTGATGAAAATTATCTATTTGGAAGAGTCTTGAAGGTTAAGAGATAAAAATTATTATGTGCAAATACCAAGCATGACATATAGTATTTACTCAATAAGTGGCATTTGTCCTGTCTCTTTTCCTGTTTTATAACTCATGTGCTAATTAATTATGTCACTGTCTTAGGGGCAAAAAAACTTGGATTATACTGTCTACTCCCCGCCCCCCACCCATGCACACACTTTTTGAGACAGGTTTTCACTATGTTGCCTGGGCTAAAGTACAGTGGCATCATCATAGCTCACCGCAACATCAAACTCCTAGGCTCAAGTGATCCTGCTGCCTCAGCCTCCTGAATAGCTAGAACTATAGACGTGTGCCCCCATGCCTGGCTAATTTTTCTATTTTTTGTAGAGATGGGGTCTCACTCTTGCACAGGCTAGTCTCTGACTCTTGACCTCAAGCAATCCTCCCTCGTCAGCCTCCCGTAAGTGCTAGGATTACAGGCGTAAGTCACCAGGCCCGGCCTAAGTCTACATTCTTAATTTCAGTTCTGTAATGATACTTTTGACACTTATGTATGCCACATTTAACCATGAGCCGTTATTACTAACGACAAATATCTGCCTTGTAGAGTCATCATACTTAACATTCAAAAAAAACATAATTTGTATCTCAACTACTATGTATTGCTTTTATAAATGTGTTATCTTTCTTCATTTAAATCCCATAAAGTGCTATGCTTTGTGAAAATGCCTTTGTTAATAACATCCCTACCAAAAAGATGGCATTTCAAGAGAGTACATAAAAATAGATATTCTTTGAAAGGAAACATTTCAATAGATAATGGGAAATACCAAAACTCAAAATTATTTCATTTTGATCTTTAGTAATGCATGTACAAAATCCCTTCAAATCAGATCTACTGAATCATCTTAAAATGACCTTAAATGATTCCTTAATTGAAATTCTTAATTATGCATAAATGTTTCCGTATAATCCTAATGGTAAAGTCCACTTTCTTTGACTGATGTACTTTGAGGTGCTATATTAACACAAACGCAATATTCTTTGTAAAAGCACTCTGTGTTTCAACGTGAAAGAAATCACAGTCTTCATTTTCTTAACATCATTGTAAGCAAGCTGTTTTCATAAATGTGTACATCTGACCCTGAAATACTCAGCTCCCTAGAGCCACAGAAAGACCTGGAGCTGGAGAGCTGACCAGACAGCCAGGACACGCTAGTAAAGAATTTACAATCATGTCTCCGTGTGTTCATTGTCCTAGTCAAAAATCATGCCAGGTCTATGCCAAGTACTGGGGATACCGAAACAAGAAAAACGTTCCCTGCCCTCAAGAGATTCACATGTTACATAGCTCAAGGCAATATCGCAAAGCCAAACACTTGCACTTCAAATAGATGAGTATGTCAATGATAGAGGGTTATCGGGCCTAAAGATTTGGTGTATGAATGTCCCCACCTCACACAGAAAACAATCAGTACAGCAGATGACCTGTGTGTGTTGGTAACCGAGTTGCACAGGGCACACTGAGGTAGGTGATGAGACGTGGAAACTTGTTACCACATTTTAGATTTGGAGATGGATATACAAGTGACTCTCATATCTCATGCTGTCTAGGACCCCACAGTTTTACCAAGAGATTAATTTGGAGACAAAACATCAAGGCCTAACAAACTCATCAAGTAATGCACCACATTCTTTTTTGCATGTAGAATGATCCTTAGCACAGAACTTCAAAAAATCACTTTCTCTCTGGCAGTTGAAACTGAAACTGTGTCATTAAATTCTAAGCAAATTAAAGAATGCATGATCACTCCTAAAAAAATAAAAATAACAAGGCAATGTGTATATGTGTGAGTCATGCAAAAGAAGTAGCTTTCAGACTGGAGAAGTGAAAATAGCCTGCCTGGATTTCTCTATTAAAAAAGGTATAAGATGATGTGAACAACAGGTATTATGAAGGAGGCTGTAAAAGATATTTTTTAAATGAAACTATGTGCGTGTGTGTGTGTACATACATACACACACACATAGTTTCATTTGTATATATATAAAGTTAAAATTGAATTCACAGTCTCCAGGTTTTGGAATTGGATGAATCAATATAATCTAAAATGCCATTTGAAGATCAATGAACATTGCCCATTTGTGGTATGCAGGCGAGGCAATTAAGAAACTTAAAAAGCAAACTCATACCACCTGCTAACACCATAATGTCAACCCAGGGCAAAGTCTGCTACACCAAACATCAAAAAGTATATAATCTTAAAGGAGCTTTTAGGAAATTGTTTAGTTTTGTAAAAATCTTTGGATGTACATTCTTGGCATGTACACACGGGTCCACAAACTAGCTTTTATGAACCTCTGACTTAGATCTTTTAGAGCTGGGATTTGGAGCTTCAGTGAGCACACGGTGAAATCACCCTTTGGAGGAGAACTGTCCTCTCCACTTTGGAGCCCAGCCTGCTACCGCTACAAGAGGGACAGCTACCTCAGGTACCTTTGTGAGTACACTGACGCTGCTGGAGGGTAAAGAACAGCTGTCACTTCAATTCTATTACAATAGCTACCTTTCACTCTATAAAGCAAAGCTGCTTCCATGAAGCGTAAGGACAGTCAGTCGTGTGCAGGAGAGGTGCAGGTTAAGAGGATAAAGGGGTTGGGGCAGGGGAGGTATTTTTTTGTCTTCGCGCCTTGAGAATAATGATCTGGCTCAGAAAAGGATTTTTGTCTATCTCTGTGTAAAACATTTCAATAAAGCCAATGCAATACAATATACTATCAATTGTCCTTGTGAAAGGACTAAGAACATTCACTTGCATGAATACGTAAACACTTTTTAAAACACGTTGTGCTGCTTTAGCACAACGCATCTCTGAGCGTGCTTAACATAATATTGCAGACACAATTGGGCATTTTTGGAAGCTCTTTTAAATGTTCTGTGATGACTTTTCTGGCTGTAGATTTTTGAGAATGAGAATTTATCCAGTGCCAAGCAGCATGTCTATTATGCTTCATTGATCCTTCTAAATGTAGTTTTTGACTTGAGATGGATGGCTGTAAACTTCTCAGAAGTCATCTAAGTAACACAGAAAATCATTAGCGTCGCAAACAGGCTGCTCAGACCAAAATATTTTATATTACTTCTGTCCACATTTGCCAGTCCCACTGTTTTATTGCTCGCTGCACGGAAATAGCTGTCTGCAGCACGCCCACTTTCAGTGCATCTCAGCACAGATTC
Source organism: Indri indri (assembly GCA_004363605.1). NCBI lineage: Eukaryota > Metazoa > Chordata > Mammalia > Primates > Indriidae > Indri > Indri indri. The sequence continues at coordinate 11,414 of RJWJ010025931.1, forward strand.
CCAGCAAAGGGAATTAAAACGGGGCCAGAGTGAGGTGCTGTGACTTGGATCAACTCTCTGTTGCAAGCACTGTTGGAACAATCGTGTAGATGTTAGGGCTTTTACCCCCAGAATTGCTCACTACCTATTGAGATTCAGAATTCCCATTTCAAGATTCACAGCTGTGAGGGTAAAAACTACAGGAGGATATGATGATACTTCCTGATTCTACAGAGAGAATCGTGTCTTTCCCTAGAGTTGTTTCTTGGGAAACCTGCGTCTCGAAGTGTGCAGTGTTAGTGCTAGCTACTCCTTTTCCTCCCCCAGCCTACCTGCCAATACGTATTGCTTTGGATCAACCAGTGAAATTGATAAACTGCTGACTCATGTAAAAATAGCTCTTGTCTCCTTACTCGAAGCCAGACACAACACTGTTGTGGGTACCAGAAACACAGGGGTCAGGTTAGGGGGGCAAGATGCTGTTTCTCGTAGAGCTTACATGCTCAGGGGAACAAGACAGTCAGATGATTTCCAAAGGCTGTGAGTGAGGGAGACCGGGTAACTGCTAGACTAGAGAGTAACCGGAGGAGGTGGCCTTACAGAGAGAACAGAATCGAAACACTTTACCAGTGACATGAGAACTGAGGCCTGAATCCAGGGGAATATCTAAGCGTAGATCTTATACAAAAAGCAACTGTGAAAATCCTAAGGCAGGGAAGAGTAAAATTTTCAACAAATGGCATCAAGGCAATGTGGCTGACCACGCCGGTCTAGGACAAGGAGACGGTAGTGAGAACTGAGGTTGGAGTGAGGGGCAGGAGCAAGAAGCTGGCAGGTTCTTGCAGGAACTGATGAGCAGTTCATATTCCACTTCATCTTCACCTTCTATAGGCGAGCGTTGTTGAGACTATAGATACAGGAACAGGCAAACATGCCCAGTAATCCATACTACATACAGTTAACTGAAAGAAGAAATTCATTCTGCTGCTTTTTTCCCCTTAAATACAGACAGAAATTGTCTGCTGTAACTTGGAATCTTGTAACACCACCCTAAGTATAGGTGTCTCTATTTTTAACATAAATTGGGTTTACTAAGATCTATTTTATAGAGCAAAATGTAATTATTTCTCTCCATTGTTATTCTCACTAATGGGAATTTTGGCATTTTTGCTCAAATGTCTTTCCGTGTAGCTTGTTTGTTTATTTGGAAATCTTCATTTACTGCTTGTCAGATGCACCAAAATAGATACTTAGGCCTTTTCTGCTAAGCAAATATTGCATCCGCCCCATCCCTTCTGCTATCCATCCTGTCATGTGTTTTGAGAAACAAATTAAATTAAATATTTTAACAAAAGTAAAAGTATTCTATATTTAGCTCTGTGTGCTGGCACAAATAATTCAGTACCTAAGACTCATCTGCAATGTCAGCAGAGTTCAACACATATTTTTTGGTTAATGAATGTCTAGAACAGAATAAGACGTGTCTGTTGAATAAAGCTTTTCAGAGCATATTTGAAGTATTTTTCTTTGCTGGGTGGGGTAGGATACCATGAGGTTTAAAATAATTGTTTTTAGCTCTCTCTCAATTCAGAAAAAAATATAAAGTTTTGAGTCATCACTTTAAAAATAAAAAGTGACCCAATATCACCATATTTTATAATCATTAGCTTGGATTTCCTTGTTGAATATCCAACACTGTGTTTTTTTTTTGTTGTTGTTGTTGGTTTTTGTTTGGTTTTTTTTCCCCCCTTTGCTTAAAAGCATCTTTTGGTTGTTTATTTTAAGTGCCTCTTTTAGAAATACAAGTGCTCAAAATGTTTCAAATGTTACCTGAGGGATTCCCTCTTCAGATTTGGGAGGAATTTAAAATGACATTGAACAAATCTCTTTGGCTATATCCGAAGCATAGAAATTTCCTTTTTATTTTTAATATGCCTCAGTGCATTCAAAACAAAGCCTTTAACATTTCAAATTCATAAGTGATGGGAACTCACTCTTTAGTATACTGAAACCCAAGGTATGGCTTAGTCAATGTGCAAAAACTTCCATGGCCCAGCGATTTTTATACCTCAGAAATGTTACCTTGGCCACCATACATAAGAAAAGCATATAGTAGGTTACATTTATATTTAAAACATTTATGGCTTTTCTCGTAATTAAGCAAAAGTGGCACATTACAAAACCTTTAAAGCTCTTGAAGGATGAAAAGAAGGTTTTTAAATATATGTCATATTTAAACACAAATATTTAAAGTTCTGTGAGTATGTGAGAGGGGTAAATGAGGTAAGCGTATTTCTGCAAGTCTCTGGAATCTGTCTTTTGATAGGGTTTTCGAATAATATTTTTTGTTTAAAATATTAATGATGATTTATTTAGGAAAAGATCCCAATTTACAGCTAATGTTATAATTTAAATTAATGTGTCTTAAAATGCAACTGACCTTTATCTAGTAAATTATGAATGAATTCATAACCACTGCCATGGTTCATGGCCATTTTATAAAGATAAAATCAAGCACTGGGGGAAAATACGATTACTAACAGACAGCTTTGAGTATGGAATATTTCAATAATTTGGGGTTTCTAGCCATGTGAGTTACTGCTAGAGATCCTTTATCTTTCAAAATATGACATTGAAAATCTTCCTAAAATCTGTTACCCCCAGCACCTGGGCCAATGCCTGGTGCATAATAGGTGCTTGGGCAGTATCTGTTAAAGGCTGTGAAGGACTGACTCGAGCCCTACACTGTATGTAGGGGTGTGCAGTGAGTGGTCCTTCCTAAAATGTGCTTTGTGACTATCATGAAAAGAAGTATGACTCTGTAATTCAAAACCATATTTCACAGAGAGGATCTGTGAAATTCTACTTGTGTTTAAACCCTCCTCATCCCACCCTCCACCCTCAAGAGAGATGAGAAATGTATACTGTGGATGAGTCCTCAGATGCAGAATTTTTTTTATTCAGAGTATTGTTTGTATCTTCCTTTCAGAGGAAGACATGTCATACTGAATGTTTTGTCTTACATTATTTTGAATATATGAATCTAGATTACTCGTCATGATCATATGATGAGTACTATGAGGACAGGTGCCATGTCAATTTTATTGACTGGTGTGTCCATAGCACCTACCACATACCTGACACAGATTAGAAACTCACTATGTATCTCTCAAATGAATTAATGAATACTAAATACTGAATTAGTGAGTAAGGAATACTAGACGATAGGAATGTTTCGGTTCCTGATACTTATTAAATTAGGTTTTCCTTGGTAGGTCAAGGCAGCTAGGCTAATAACAGCAAGCCCTCAATCAATGTGGTCAATAGGTTCTTGGAAACTGCAACTTTAAACAAAACGCCGTATAATAAAAGCAATTTTCACTGACATGGCTAATTGATATAAACAAAACTGAAGTTCCTATGGCATATTTCTGATCACAAAAACATCACCAAACTTCTAAATAAAGACCAAAACATCCCCATATTAAACAATGGCATAAATGTGAGCTGTACATTAAGATACAAATAGGAAAGATCACTCAAAACAAGTAAAGTAAGTATATCGCCGCTTATTCCAGTTCAGGGTCGGAGGGGCCCATCCTGGCAGCTCAGGGCTCAGGTGGGCACCAGCCCTGGCCAGGAGCCATCCCGTCGCAGGGCACTCACACCCACACCCACTGACACGGGTGCCATGGAGACGTTCCAGTGTACATGATGGCACAATTTTGGGATGTGGGAGGAACCCAGAGAAGATGTGGGAAGTACACACAGACTCCACCAAACAGGGGCCTTGGCCAAGAAGTCTGTTTGTTTGTTTGTTTTCTCATCAATATCATAACAAAGCAATGTTGGACAAAAGGATGTTATTTGAAGACATGCTGTATAATGAAGTGCCTCACTTTTCTAAGTGATATTCAGTTAGAGAGATGCCACGGAAAAATGCTCATTGGGCTCCTGGCTTTATGTGTCTTGGAACAGAATGTTCTCTAGCTTATAGCCCGTGAGGAGGTGGGGTGAAGGTGAAGGCATTCAGTATTAGAGGAGCCCAAGGTCTCCAGACACAGCTGCCAAGACTGACACATCTTTCCTGGTTTCATGACGTCACTTTCACTTTTTTTTGGAGGGAGAGTGGAACAGCAGTCTTGCATGGACCTAAGCCAGGTGGAAAGCGCTTTAGATTTCATCACTTTCTCAAAACTTTCATCGTTCTCTCCATTCCCAAACTGGTTAACCCTTTGTTCACGTGTGATGTATATGCACTCCTTAAATACGCCAATGATTAGAGATTCATGTTGACCCTGTTACATCTAAGAACACAGAAGAGTAGAATTAAACAGCTGTGCTATCAGTTATTCTGACCACTGAACTCTTTCAAATAGAATCGCTTGCTGCAGATCCTGCTTCCCCACATACAGGCTATGAAGTGAGCGTCCAAACTATCCCTCAGCTTTCTTCAAGGCACGAGCACTGCGTCACCCTAATTGGTATTGTTTCTTTTCACAGCTGGTGTTATCTCCTGGCTTCTCGACTCAGGTGGATTATGTGAGAAGCAGATGTAAGGGGAGAGCTTTCCACTGTTAGAGAAGAGTAGACAGGTAGTAAATCTAAAATACAAAATTAATTAGAAACTAATTCAGGAACAGAATAGAATTTACTGACTTTATTGCCATCTTCAAAGTAGACTGGGGAGATGGTAAAATTCCCTTTGAGCCAGCAAAGGGAGACAACAGTCAAATATAAATTCCATCTTAGTAATTATTTTCACTTAAACATAGCCCTCATCTTAAGAGACAGGGATTTGCAGAACAAATAGGAAGTAGGATAAACTTCCAATTTTGTGTTGATGCAGGGAAGATGCGCCCTGGATGACACAAGGGGAGCAGAAAAGACATTTCATCTGTTTCTTCAGGATCATTATGTCGACCTTGACATACTGGCCCTGGAGCTGAGTTCCATCTTCCCTCCACCCAGGCCCTGTGGCCAGCAGATTCCCCTTCTCTGATTACAGTCAGGAAAGCAAGTCAGCCAGTCACAGGACCCCCAAGATGAAAGGCATTTAAAAATAATTTTGGAATATACACAAAAATCTTCCTTTACCATTATTCAGGATCTATCTTGTTTATTATTTTTTCCATGACAGCTTTTTTTAAAAAGAGATTATTTTGGTTTGTGAGAGATAGAAACTTGTTAGCTTTTATTCCTTTGAGTTAAAAAAGACTAATGAGAGTTGGAGTGGAACTCATGCTCTGTTGCCAAAATTACAAATGTTGTATCATGTGAAATTATAGATGTCAAAAGACTGATGATGAGGGTGGCCTGTTAAAAAACCCTAAGTCCAAAACAAAACAATCCACTATGTTAATGCGCCTACAAAAATATATGATTTTTTAAAAATATGTTACTTACACTGGCAGAGATATTCTTAAAAAGTTCAGGATCAGAAAACATTCATGGCCCTCCTCTTGGCTTCTTGCAAACCTGGGGCTGTGTCTTTTCACCCTATCATCTCAGAAGTGAGCCTCTACTCAACTTCCAAATGTCCTGTGGGAACTTAGTGAAGACTCACCTCCCCTGTGGAGCCCTCTCTGATTTATTTCCCTTTAAGAAAATCATCCCATTGATTTCCATCTTTTAGCAATTGTGTACCATGGCCTTTCCTAGGGTATTTCATACTGACAAACACTTCATTCAGATGTGTGTCCTTCTCTTTTTAAATGGAATAATAATAAAATAAATAGCTGCATACTGTTAATGCACATTATCTTAGGCATATAGGTCTAGTCTCCAAAAGTAGATTGGTGGTTGGGGTAGCATTTTTTTAATCACCCAGTGAGGATGTGTATATTCTTCTATCTGTCTGGGGGATCATTTCCCCTCCTTGGCTCAGAATATTCTTATTTGATTTTAAGAGCTAGCTCAAACGTGGCCTCTTTGTGAAGCCTCTCTGGTTTCTACACCTAGAGCATCATTGCTCCCCTGGCACAATCCCAATCCTTTATCTCTGCAAGACAGCACTGTGCATTTTGTATCTTTCTGATCTGTTCTCCTGTCTACCTGTGTGCAGCCATTGAGTTCCTCCAAGGCAGGATCATCTATTCATCTCTGAATCCTCAGTTGCTAGCATAGTGTTTACAACAGAGGCAAACATTATTACTGGATAAAAGTGTTATTATTACGGAACAATGCTGATCACATTGCAGACTTCCGTATAATACGTCCTGTATTTGTTTTTAAAGACAGTGATAAATCAAAAGCATCACTAATTTCGTTGGCCCTTCTTTAGTAAAAATGGTAAGTATTCAATTCAGTTAATTTCAAAAACCATGTTGTCAAGATGAGCACAGCTAGAAAGGAAGGAACTGAAGAGCCATACTTCATATAGAATTGAAGTTACTATTAACACAGATTCCATCATTAGTGACAGCTTTTGAAATGCTTCTACTTTAAAATTCTCTAAACAGGGTCATGAAAATTTTCACGTATTCTACCTTTGGTCTGTAAGAATGTACTATTCTCCCTGTATGGAAGATAATGCATAATTAACACCTCAAAAAGCAATATGCATGATAAAAATGAGATTAATGCAGAATTTATCCCCATCACATAGAGAACACAGAAAGGTGAATTGTGGTAATCAATCACCTGTATTTTATCTTTGAGAATGAATGCCACAAGACAGTAACACTTCTTTAAAAGATGAAACAATGGATTTTAACTCTTTGGGAAATTCTACTAGGTTACTATGACATAAAAAATACTTAGATCTAAAAGTATGATAGAAAAGAGATTCTTTAGTTGGCTTAGGATATTGTGATATTTCTACATTCAATCCAAGAATTACTGCAACTCTCATTTGAGAAAAACTTTTGAGCAGGGGTTCCCAAAATATGTTTCCCAGACCAGCAACAACATCATCACCTGGGAAATTGCTGGAAATGCACATTCCGGGGCCTCTCCAAGACCCACCGAGTCAGAAACTCTGGGATTGGTGGGCAACAGCTGTGTTTTAACAAGCCTTCCAAGGGGTTCTAAGGCCCATTAAAGTTTAAGAACTATGGTAATGTTATTGAAGTCTGAAAATTTGTAAGCAAATACTCTAATTAGAAATTCTGATACGATATAAAAAAAAGAGGAATGCTTTAGTCTTGGGTATAAATGTTTAATCACAGGATATTCTTATCTCCGTCTTCCTTTTTCCTCTTTCACAGCACTTACTGCTTCATTGTCACATGTGTTCATGAGGTCTTCGAAGACGGACTATTTCATGCTACTTCTGTAAAGTTGGCATCGGAGTCACATGGCCGTTGTTCCAGTTAGAAATCGCCCTATTGAAATTTATTTTGATTTCTAGGATTGTGTGCCTGCAGTTTGAATGATTCTTCACCAGATGGCACTATCATGTTTTTAAGCTAAGACTTCTGTCCTAATTCTTTCCCAGCTCTGTGCTCTAAGAAGGAGAGAAGCATACACAGTCCTAGAACACTAACGCCACTTCCAAAGCATTAAATAAAATGAAACAGAGATGGAAAACACAATCCAGTCATGTCACACTGTGCCTTATTTCTCAAACTCTTTAATTTTTTTATTTCTATTTATTATTTATGTATTTGCCCAGAAATTGTTGCCCAGAATTTCTGATTAGTGCATTTGCCCATAAATAAATAATAAATAATAAATGCTCTTTAGTATTTACAATATTCCTGTATATTTTTTTTAAATGACAGACTTTCTTTTTTTGCTTTTGCATTCTTTATTTCATTGGCTCTTCACCACAAAAACATGAGATTGTTATTGTCACATTACGTCTGAGGAAACTGAGTCACATAGTGAAGTGAGTAGCAGAGTTGGAATTTGAACTAACATACCATTGATAATAGACTTGTGCTGCTAAACAATTGCTTTAAAAAATGGAACAACGAGTCTCCAGGTGGGATTTGATATGACTGGGGTCCGTTTGGTACTTCGGAATATCATTTGGAGGACACGGCATTCCTTGGGAGCTCCATGTAAATTATAGACATTTTTAAAAATCCCAAAGGGATTTTAAAAAAACAAATAATTCTGACCTTTAATTTAACCTTTTTATTTTATAGAAAATAAAACCAAAGTTAATAGGTTATTTTTAAGTTAAAGGCAGAAGTAAGATTTATTGCTGAGTAATATATGCAAGAGTGTGTGTGTGTGTGTGTGTGTGTGTGTGTGTGTGTGTGTGTATAAATATATAATTGGATAGGGGAAAGAGAACGAATACATCCAGAAGCTACAGGAATTTTCTCTGCATTGTTGTTCTTGGGTGTTGTTTATAGTGTACTATTTTGAATCTTATAAATACCTTTCCTGATGAAAATGCAAATAAATAAATAGATGGAAATATACTGTTCTGTCATATCTTTTGTATAATAATCAGACAGTATAATAAAATTTTGACTTTATAATTTTTTTGCTCATAAATACAATATAAATTATAGGAGCTTTTTTTAAAAATACAAAAGTCCCAAGTAGGTCGTACATTTAGAACAAAGAAGTAAAAAAAATAAATTAATTAAAAAATCAAAATACAAAGGGAATAGGCAATTTTAATAGCATGATTAATTTTTTAGACTTATTTTGAATTTATACCATGAATATTTTTGTTCTATTCATTTAGGACTCAAATGCTCGTTTAGCTGAAGCATTGTTCAGCCTGTTTTGGTTCATGACATCCTAATAAGTCCTTTCACTTTGAGTTTTTCCTTTCCTCTCTTTCTTCCTGAGATGTTTATAAACTTCCTCTACCTTTGATTACTAAATTTTGCTTCTGTTGAGGTATCTGACAAGTTTACTGACTCATAGTCCAACTAGTTTACACAGAATCTGTCAGGGCAGAAATAATCTTAGAAAATCTGTTATTGGGACCTCATTTTATAGATAAAGAAACAAAGGCCAGGATATCAGCTAAAATTAGCAGAATAAAAACCCATTTTAATCCAGAACTTTTCCCACACATGACAAAATTAATTCCTATAATTGAAACACATAAAGTCATATAAACGATAAAGTTTTCTTTATGTGAAGGCGGTTGTTAGCATACGGATAAAAAATCCAGACTTTAATTTCAGATAGCCTGGGTTAGAATCCCCTTTCTCAAACTTACTTGTAGCTTTCAGCATGTTATAGAACTTCACTGAGCCTTGGTTTTTTCATCTAGGTGAGGACAATGACAGTTCTTATCTCATAGCTTCTGTGAGGATTGAATGAAGTGATATTCAAAACAGTATAGAGTCTCACACTGAAAAGCACTGAACTGATATTCTGTAGCAGAAGTACACGTTTGATTTTGTGTTCACCTAGAGAGACTGTAGGTAACACGGATGGTCTTACACTAGAACTGGCTAAGTAGAGTGTTGTTCCTTCAGTCAAGATCATGATAATGAAAGACAAAATGAAATTTAAAATCTAGGCATGTCAGGCTAACTTAACAGGCATGATGTGAAACAGAGATGGCATCTGGGGTTTTTTGTTTTTATTTTTTTGAGACAGGGTCTCGCTCTGTAGCCCAGCCTCCAGGTTGGAGTGCCATGGCATGATCATACCTCACTGCAGCCTTGAACTCCTGGCCTCAAGTGATCCTCCCACCTTGGCCTCACAAAGTTCTGGGATTATAGGTATGATCCATCATATTGTTGGTGTCTTTCTTCAGTGCCAATTCAAATCTATTGATGGTGGATGACCAGGGCAATATGTTGTAAAAGATTCTCAGGCTGAGCCAAGGCACATCATGAGAGGGGTCCCAGGATATATCTCAATATTTCAGTGCAAGTGAAAACCTAGCCACACTGAGATTTGTTTGTGTCTTAGACAACTTCCAATAGGAGAAAGCTCAAAAGGTATCTGATCTTTGTGATTTTCTTCATAAATATATAAACAAAAAGGTCTTCTGATTTTATCAATATGATTATCAAAGTTTGAAACTGAATTTACTATATTGTAAATCTAATTTTTTGCTGTTAAAATCATTACCAATATTTAAAAAGCCAAACTCTCAATCTGAATTACCTGAAGAATGATTAATGTAACATATTTCCTATACCCCTTTTCAGATGAAATCAGTTTCATTTTCCCCCAAAAGTTGTCTTTCAGTGTTCCTTGGTTGGGTCAAGTGATAGGTACTAAGTAGATTTTTGCATAGGGCAAATTTCTGATATAAGTGTTTTAACTAATTCTCTGATAAGGTATCAGGGAGTCTGGAATCTATAAATGTATTAGTGAAGAATAAATAATTGAAAAAGATAAAAATGTACTGAAGAAATAATTGATATCTATGTAAGACAACTAATTGATATATATGTAAAACTCCCTAAATGGAAGAGGTTACTTTTGGGGGCTGTTGAGCTTTAATACAAAAATAGGTTGCTATACATACATGTTAATTTAATACAATCACTTAAAATTAGGTGATCCTTGAAAGCAAAATGAAATATAAAAATTGTACTCCAAATTTCTAATATAACCTGACATATCTTTAGTAAAAACAAAGGTGAATTTTTGATGAACAAGTGAGTTTATTATAAAATACTTAAGCAGAAATTTAGAAACGTATACATATATCTTAATTTCCTAATGATATGAGAATGTTTTTAAAAACATTTTTTAAGATCTAGGGGAAAAAAACCCCTCTATTTTAGTAGACAATTTTTATGACAATTTGGATTCATTAAAAAAATGTGACTAAGAATGAAAAACTTGCCAAGGATACATTTCTAAAATGTAGGTTCGAAGATGTTATTCACAGTAGAATCCTGATGCTTTAAATAAATCCATGGGTTTATGTTTCAAACCATTCTAAGTTTCAGATTTTTAGCAAATACTTTCAAGTGATTTATTTGCAATCCAGTGATACCAATAAATTCCTAAAAAGTTTATGCTCAGAGTGATCTGTGCACACTGATCTTTCATTATTTATCTTAATTGGCTTTATCTCCTGGTGGCACTGTCATAGATCTGTTACCATAGCGATGCATTCAAGGTGCCAGCAGGAGGACAAGTGGGTTTAATCTTTTTGCATTACTTTGGTAACATATCAGTGTTATTAGGAAAGAATTAAATTAATTATGCTGGCCAAATAACATATGACATTCTTACATCTAAGGGGAAAAGTTACTCTCATATTTTTACTTACAAAGCTCACAGTAGTTTGTAGTGTTTGACATGCTTGTTTTTTTTTTTCTTCTATAAGTAAAAGAAAATTCCAAAGACAGAAAATCTTTTCTAAAACTGGAATTCTACCAAAGCTCAAATCAATATTCTCTAAATTAATAATTATTCATAGCTTCTGTGATTCAGACTTCATTACAAAGTGTATTCAGTGTTGGGCCTCAAAGATGGCTTTGCACAAAGAGAGAGTGAGGCCTGGGGTCTGATGACAGCAGGTGTTCTGACCCTTCCAGGCTCAGCAAGATTTCTCATGGTGCAAATAAGAACCCAAAGGCTGCCAAGACAACCACACATGAGTACCCTAAGGGCAGGAAATTGTGACTTAACAATATACCTGGCTCATAGAATGGGTTCCATGAATGCTTATTGAAATCAATGGAGAGAAGAATGAGCAAATGAACCTGTCCAATCCGAGGGTGGGGTGGGGAAGACCACAGCCAAGTATGACAGTCTTTGTTATTGAGGATGTTAGAAAACCTGTCCAGATCACTAACCCTGACCATGGCATCCTACCTTCCTGACATACACGAAGAAAATATTCAAGTGATAATTCAGGGCATGATTTAGAGACAATTTGGCTATGATGTATGTAGACAAAAATCTCTACTTAGCATGCTTTCCATTGAAGAGTCTTGTAAAGACAGATAAATAACAAAACAAGCAATGATTATTTAAAAAGTTACAGGGAAATCTTATTTTTTTTAATCTACAAATTTTTGGAGTAGAGCTCACTCTTACCCCTGAAAACAAATTTAATAGGTTCCAAATCCGCCATTTTCCTGGCGTGATTATTTGATCGCTGCTTCTCCACTTGTGATTTTCCCTGCTATTTAGTCATGCATGATGATGTTTCC
>RJWJ010025932.1:0-23431 GCA_004363605.1 Indri indri
TGTCTTCTATGTTTTCCAGGGGCTTCTGGCTTCTAGGTCCTGTTATATCTGTCCAAATGATCTACATTATTTTGGGATGTTGTCTCTGATGTGGCTGCCCAAATTTGCATGCCACTGTGCCTACTCCACAGCCCCATCCATGACCAGGAGAAGCTCCATCCCTGCAGTGTTTCCAAAAGATGGCATCTGCCATCGATAATGGATCCCTCCTAAATAAAGGGTTTCCTTGTTATCTGTTTTGTAACTCTAGGCTTTTTCACCTTGGCCATTTCTGATGCCATAAAGCCACACTTGTCACATATCCTTGCCAGTGCTTCATTGTTTGTTTTGCTTTTCACCCCATCTGAGAAACAGTAATGTTGTTAACACTGACATGCTGCTGTGTTCTTGAACCTGCCTTTACAAACTGAAAAAAGGGTACAAGGTGAGAACTGCAGTAAGGGCTCAGCTAAAAGTAAGGCACAAGCCTAGCTAAAAATAATGATAATAATTAGTCACAGTCCCCCTGCTTGTTTCTCTGTAATTGTCACTCCATAGCCACATAGTTGGTGGTCATAAAGATTCTTAGCTTTCCCCACAGATAACATCACCTTTTTGAAACCTGGGGGTAGTTTCTGAGATATCTTCCAGGTCCCGCATTCCAGCAGAACTTCTGATCCACCCAGACGAGTGGCCCATACCAAAGAACTGATTCAACTGGTCTTGTGACCCCCACCAAAGAACCTGCTCAGCAAAGAAGACAATTTCTACAACCCTATAGTTCTGCTCAAACCCAGCCAATTAGCAGACTCAATTGCCTACACCAAACTCTTTAAAAACCCTGCCCCCCAAATTCTCAGAGAGGCAGATTTGAGAAATTTCTCCTGTCTCCCTGCTCAGTGCTATGTGGAACAAACTCTTTCTCTGCCATAAACCCTGCTGTCTGGGCCTCTTGGCTCCCTCTTGAGCAGCGGGCAAATGAACCTGGTTGGGTGGCAACATTCTGGCCCATCTGCTTCTGTTGTTTTATTGTAAAACTAAGCAACTTCAGGATCCTGTGTAATCAACCCAGTAACCAGAAATGGAATTGTTAGGTTTGCTCTGGGTGGGAACCTGGCAAGTATGTGGAAGGCAAAATGCAGTTAATGGAAAACTTAGATAGTGACCACAAAGCCTGTGAAACAATAGCCTCAGGAGTCTGGAGAGTCTGGAGGTTGTAAATCTAACTCTGAACACAGACAGTTTCAGCCACACCAGCATTCCTTTCCCTCTTGATGAGGACGAAGCTACCCCCCCATCTCTGTAAGATGAGACCAACATAGAGGTCCCAGGAATTGGTTGTTTGAAAAGAATTTATTACAGTGGCTGTTCTGGCCCAGTTGCTCACTGCCCCTGGAAAAACCCTCTATAAAACCCAAGGCTCTCCCCTGCCTCATGGTGGATGCTCTTTTAGGCCTCCCATATGCACCAGATGCCCAAATAAACGGCATCTTGCTCTGCCTGAGGCATCATGCGTCTCTTTCTCTCTCTCTCTCAGCTCCAGACCTAACAGGAACAAAGTGTTTCTTCTCAATTGATATCTCAGCAATTCCAACTCTTCAATAATGTGATATTTTAGTCCATTTTCTGTTGCCTATAACAGAATACCTGAAACTTGGGTAGTTTATAAAGAGAAGAAATGTATTTCTTATAGTTCTGGATGCTTAGAAGTCCAAGGTTGAGGGGCCACATCTGGAAAGAGCTTCCTTACTGGTGAGGACTATGCTGAGCCTTGAGGTGGTGCAGGGCTTCACACAGTGAGGGGCTGAGGGTGTTAGCTTAGGTCCTTTTTCTTCTTCTTATAAATCCACCAGTCCTACTCCTGAGATAATTCATTAACTCATGAAGCCATTAATCCACGAATAGTGTAATTCCTTCATGAAGTCAGACATTCATGACCACTCCTTGAAGACCCCACCTCTCAATACTGACACATTGGAAATTAAATTTCAACATGAGTTTTTCAGGGAATGAATATCCAACCATAAAATATGAGAAAATCTTAATATCGCAATTTTCCTACCATTCTCTTGATTCCTCTGTGATCTCTGCTTCTGCTCATATTACACATTGGAACCCATACAGACGGTTCACCAACACATTTGAAAATATTTTGGTTCTTTTGTTAAAAGTACATGAGTCCACTTCTGAAAGTAATATTTTATTAAACCAATTATTATTAAACAAATGTCAAGGAAAATAAAAATCGCAGAACCATGGCCCCAACTCCCTATGTAAAAGGTAAGTCAGGTTTAGAGGCTGAGTCATGCAAGGCCCCTTCCTAGTGAACAGCTGTTACTAACATTAGGCATCAGCTAGATGCTCAGAAAGGCAGAAGGCCTCAGGCCCCTGTGAGGGAAGGACTGCACCCACAGGCCATTCATAAGGAAATTCTTTGCTGGTTTCCTATAAACAAAGACATGCAGATTGTAACTGGGTCTGTAAGCTAAGTCTAGCACCTAAAACTAAAGTCTTTTTGATTCCATACTAATAAATATTGACTATAAAAGTTTATCTTCTCATGTACAGAACAGAGATAAGATGAAACATTCTTTCACCTGCCCGGGAAATCTACATAATTGATGCTTCCATCACTCCCTTTTTCTCTTCTAACATTCACCTTACCTTACATAAAGTGTAGATTTTTCTGGGCCTCTAGAGAATGTAACCATTTACCTCACCCCCTACCTTTTTCTCTGTAAGCCTTACCTTTTAAATACCAAGTTCCCAGATTCTCCCTCATAAAAACAGACACAAATTTGTCTGTGGTTTGTGTTTTTCCTGGGCGACCCTCAGAGTTTGCCTTAATAAACCTCCATTGATTGAGACTTTTGTCTCAGTCAATTATTTTGGGTTGTCACAAATCATTTTCGAATGCTTAAAATCTCAGGTTACTTATTGTATTTTGATGTGCAGAGGTGTGAGAAAAAGGAAACAGATTGTTGATCCATGGAGGAAAAATTACAAATACTAAGTGAATTAGTTTCATTATATTTGACACTATATTCTATATTTTCTTTCTTCCAACAGCAGTCAATTCTCAAATAGCAATGCCCTTGGCCACCTGGGCAGATTTCACAGCAATTAGTTTAACATTTAAAAACAGGTAGTGTCTTGTTTTTAACACTTAGAGCTTGGATTATACTCAGATTCCCTTTTTACTAGAGAGATGTATGTAGCTATTCACTTAAACAGATGCGTGTGTCTGAACAGCTGCTGATTTCAAAGTTATTTCCTATACTTATTTATAAACATTCTGAACACATTCCCCAGTGCTGCCATGGCATTGCTATAAAACTAAAAATAAAAAGGGAGAAAATCTTCCAGATGCTGCTGACTCTTTAGGCAGATCTGTTGGAGAAAGCAGGCACATGACTCTAGCACTGTGTGTACAGTTTGTACCGAGTCTTGGGCAGTGTGCTACCCACCTCAAGATTAATTGAAATTAAACAGTAAAAAAAATCTGCCATGAGGATTGTCACAAATCAAAATGTGAGTTGTTTGGTTTTTTAAGAAATAGAAAATGTAGTTAGTAATTCAATGATATAAATAATTCAGATTTCTCCAGGTTTCATTTTGTCTTTGCATGGTATTTCCGTTTCACTTGAGTGTTCACGAAACTCATATTTTTAAATCTGAATGGTTATGCTATGTGTCAGTTCATAGAAACAGCCTGATTGATGAGCCACAAAGAATCAGTTTAGCACAATCTGAACCTTTGCATTCTACTTCAATGATAACAATATGGTAAACAGACATGTTTTTATACTTAAGTAAATAATCAAGGTATTGCAGCAAAAATATTAAAATATCAGAAATGAGGGTTTTTTCCTCTTATAAGCATAACCACATAAAGCATATGCCAAAGGAAGTTTTGCTGCTGTTTTGTGTATTATAGATTGATGTATGATTATATATCCCCATTCTAAAATGCAAGCCGGCTTATAACAAGCTAAAAAATATAAGCTCACAAACTATCTAAAAATAAGTTTACACACACAGACACACACAGACAGTCTCGTTTTAAAACCTACAAAATGTATACACTGTATTCTGGAAGGAAATTTAGTTATGTATTTTCTTCAATCAAAATAAAAGAAGAAAATAGTTATTCAGTTGCCTTTGTCTGACAAAAGGCAAACATTGATGTTAAATATCAAAACAGAATATATGACCTAGTAAATATGTTGAATGCTATCTGTGTAAAAGACACAGATGTGCTATTCACATAAACATTTCTAATAGTAACCCAAATAAGAGCTGAGAGTAATATGTAAAATTAAATAAGGTAAAATGAATTATTACAATATTGCAAATTATTACATGTCGTGAGTAGTAATTACCTCTGGGAATTCTTCCCTTTTTGAAATATAATTAACTATAGTATTAATACATTTATAAAAAAGGAAAACTACATTCTATGACATCTGACAAAATCCTGGTAGCTCACAAGAACCCAGTTATTCTTTTCATTTACTAATAATGTTATAAAATGATTTTATACTGTACTATTTACATTTCTTAAATTTTGTGAAAAGTCCACTGAGACATAATATATAACTCACTCTCAAGATTCTATATTTAATAAATTAGTAAATTTTGAATTTTATGGGCTTCACTTACCTCTTTTATTTCTCTAAAATCTTTTTTGAGTTTTTAAAATTGCGGTTTTGAAAAGGTCCTCAAGTTTTACACATAATGAGAACTAAGTTATATTGAGCACTATTTCTGCCAGAAACTGTGCTAAAAGCTTTATGTACTTACATCATTTAATTCACAAAAGATCCTATAATCTTAAGAAAAGTAAAGAATATAAAGATTTAGTGACTTTCCCCAGTTACACAGCTCAATTATATCAGAGAGCTAGAATATAAACCCAAATCTATTTGTTTCAAAAGCTTACATGCTTAACCACTACAACACATTGCAATAAAATATTTGAGTTTACCCTACAGAGTGTACTAAATATGCAAGAAAATTATTCTTCCATAAATAAATTTGGAAAAAATATTGAAAGCCTTGAAAAGCAAATAAATTATACACTTTCTTAATAAAGACAATTTTTAGAGTGCTTTCACTGAACATTTTCGATTAACCAGGCAAGAGAACTTAGTAGCCTAATTTATGACCTTCGCTAGATTAATGTTATTGATGTATTTCTGAACCATTTTTTACACTAAAGTAAGCAAATTTCTTAATAAAGAGAAAATACCTAAGACTAATTTGAGAGGAAAGTAGCCCTGTTTCCCTGGATTTAGAGAAATACTACAAGCGGAAAATATTGCTCTTGGAAGAGACTCCTAGATTATTTCTCACTGTAAGGGCCTAAATAGCAGGGATGTGACCCAGTCATCTGTGTTCCCAGGACTTTCTAATGCACGCAGAGCGGATGCTCAGTGTGTGTTTGTTGGACGAAGTATATGAATGAAGTAGTCTGAACACGTGTTTCAGTGTGACAAAATTGTCAATTTCGTTACGGTGGAGATCTCTAGGTATTCACCAAATCCCAATTCGTTTCCTGTCATTTGCACAGCTCAATTACATATACCAGAATCATATGGTGTGGCTAGGGCCATGTTTCCATTAAGGGGATACCCTACAGCAGTTACATTAAAGTTTTGTGTCTATTCTAAATACATATCTTGTATATCTTTTTCAATCTCACTTTCTTTGTGTTTGTTTATCTGTTCCTAATGACATAACGTGCTATAATATCATTTATCCTCACATACATAGAATTTTCAGAAATTTTGTTTTTGTATCCTGTATTTTCCAAATGAGCTCTCAATGAACAAGCTTAAGTCATATGAACAGCATTCAAGATTCTTTAGGTTTCTATGCTCCATACAGTTTATACATAAGGAAAGTGGTTGCCGATAATAAATAAACACCATGTGCAAAATGAACTGTCGGCTATCAGCCAATATGCGAAACAAAATAAAAAGATGGTTTTTGAACAAGTACGTTTTAAATAAATTTTATTGTGTATATTTAAATTACAGAACAGGACGTTACGGGATACATGTTAGTAAAATGGTGACTACAGTGATGCAAATTCACATATCCATCATCCGACATAGTTACTCTTTTTGTTTGTTTCCATAGCAAGAGTAGCTAAAATTTACTCCGTTAGCAGGAATCCCAAATAGAGTACAATGTTGCTGCCCATTGTTCTCATGTTATATGTTACATCTTCAGGCATATGCATCCCGCACGTCTGCTATTTCGTACCCTCCAACCTACGTCTATCTCCCCATTCTGGCACCTCTGCCCCTGGTAACCACTTTTATCCTCCATTTCTGTATATTTGACTATATATATTTATTTTTTAAGATTCCACATACAGGTACATCATGCAATATTTTTCGTCCTGTGTCTGGCTTATTTCAGTTAGCGGAATATCCCACTGTTCCATTCATGCTGTGGCAAGTGGCAGGATCATTTTATTTTTCAAGGCTAAATACTACATCGCATAGACGTGAAACAGAATAGTATCCATGTTTTCATCCATTTGTCCATCAGTAGATGTGTAGATTGTTTCTGTGTCTTGGCTACCGTGAGTAAAACGAACGTGGGAATGCAGATAGCTTTTCAAGGTCATAATTCCATTGCCTTTGGGTATATATCCAGAAGAGGGATTGCTGGGTTATATGCTATTTCTATTTTTAATTTCTTTAAAATTACCATACTATTTTCCGTGACAGCTACACCAAGCTACACTCCTAACGACCGTGCACAGGTGTATTTGCTCTGCACCTTTGGCAACATTTGGCATCTTTTAACTTTTGGATAATAGCCGTCTTAAATGGAGTGAGGTAGTATCTCATATTGGTTTTTACTTGCATTTTCTTAAAAATTAATGATATTGAGACCTTTTCATATCATTGTTAGTCATTTTTATGTCTTCTTTGGAAGAAGGTCCTTTTCCCATTTTAAGTGGGTTATTTGTTTTTCTACTACTGAAGTATATGGCTTCTTTATAAATTTAGATATTAAGCCCTTATCTGATACATAGCTTGTAAACATTTTTTCCAATCTGGAAGCTGTCATTTCATTGTGTTGATTGTTTCCTCTGCAATGCAGAAGCTTTAGTCTGATGTATTTCTATTCAATTATTTTTGCTTTTGTAGCCTGAGCTACAAAAAGTGTGATGTATTATGCAAAATTCATTGCCATATCCAATGTTCAGTTTTTTCTCTATGTTCCTTTCTAGCAGTTTTATAGTTTCACGTCTTACAGTTAGAGTGGATTTTGTGAATGGTGTGAGATAAAGGTCCAATTTTATTCTCTTGCATGTGGAAATCCAGTTTTCCCTGAAACATTGTTGAAGTGACGACAGGCAGAAGTAAGAGATATTACAGCTTCAGCTCCAGACCACCACAGTCAAGCAAATAATGCAATAAAGTAACAAACGTTGTTGTTTTCCAGTGTATATAAAAATTATGTTTGTACTATACTGTAGTCTATTAAGTGAGCAACAACATGTCTAAACAAAAAAACAGATCAACCTTAATTAAAAAATACTTTATTGCTAAAAAGTACCAACTATCATTTAAGATTTCAGCGAGTCATATTTTTTTGCTGGTCGAGGGTCGTGCTGAGTTGTTGATGGCTACTGCCTGGTCAGGTGCTGGTTGCTGGAGGGTGGGGCGGCCATGGCACTTTCTTAAAAGTAAGACAACAACGGAGTTTGCCACATTGATTGGCTCTTCCTTTCATAAAAGATTTCTCTGTACCATGCGATGCTGTTTGACAGCATTTTACCCACAGTAGCCCTATTTCAAAATTGAAGGTGTAGCCAGGACCCTTGAGATTTTAGTTCCCCTGTCTTTTTTAATAACTGAAATTATGTAAAATTAGACCAGGCCCATGGTTGTTTACACACATTCATTGCTTGCTTCCTGCCCAATTCCATCTGTTCTCATAATGATTATTAACTGCTGGTGTACTGTTTTTATGTCAAGCAGTAGGAGACAACTCCAGGGACACAAGAAAACTTTATGAGATTGTGTTGTGAGAGGCGAAGAACATCTTTGAGGAAGTTAGCTGCAGCTGCGGACACTCACACGTGTGGTTGTTCAAGAGGCTGAAGAGGCTATTTGAGACTGAAGAAACAGACTTCACCCTTGGTCCCCTGAGTCCCCCTCCTTTAGCCACCACATAAAACCCACCACCTCTCTGTGACAAGGCAGATCAGAGAGATTGTGCCCTTCTAGCTTATCACTTTGGCCATCAGTGTAAACCATTCTCTGTCTGCAAGCACCGTGTTACGGCATTTGACAAAGCTGCACATTGGGAACATGAAGCTAAATTTGGGGTTCTGCAACAAAGTCAATTGTCCTAAACCCTGCTGCTGCTTTATCAATGAAATTTATGGACTATTCTAAATATTTTGTTGTCATTTCAACAATGTTCACAGCATCTTCACCAGGAGCAGGTTCCATCCCAAGAAACCACTTTCTTTGCTCATCCATAGAAGGCAACCCCTCTTCCTTTAAAGTTTTATTGTGAGATTGTAGCAATTCAGTCACATCGTCATGCTCCACTTCTAATTCTAGTTGTTTGGTTATTTCCACCCCATCTGCAATGACTTCCTCCACTGAAGTCTGGAACCCCTCAAGGTCATCCAGGAGGGTTGGAATCAACCTCTTCCAAAATCCTGTTAATGCTGATATTTTGACCTCCTCCCATGAGTCACAAATGCTCTTAATGGCATCTAGAATGATGAATTCTTTCCAAAAGGCTTTCAATTTCCTTTGCACAGATCTATCAGAGCAATCATATCCATGGCAGCTATAGCCTTATGAAATGTATTTCTTAAACAAGACTTGAAAGTTGAAATTACTCCTGATTCATGGGATATAGAAAGTATGTTGTGTTAGCAGGTGTGAAAATGATATAAATCTCCCTGTGCATCTCCATCGGAGCTCTCAGCTGACCAGGGCATTGACAATGACCAGTTCTGCTACTGCTGGAACCTGGGAGGCCTGGATATGAGGAGTAGTGTCCTGAGGTGGTCCAAGGCAGGGACGTCTCAGACCTGGCCCCCAGATCTCTTCTGGCTTCCCAGGCCTTTGAGCCTGTGATGGGAGAGGCAGCTTCAAAGATCCTTCAAAATGCCCCGGGGGCCTTTTCTCCCTTGTCTTGACTGCTAAGACCGGGCTCCCTTTAAGTCAGGGTAATCTCTTTGGCAAAGGGTTTCTCCATAGTACCCTTGCATTCCTCTCCTGAAACTCCCCTTCCTTCTCTACCATGTAGCCAGGCTATGAATTTTCCAAATCTGTATACTCTACTTCATTTTACATCATAAAATTTAATTTTATGTCATTCCTTTGCTCCTATATCCAATTGTAAGGAGTTAAATGCAGACATGCCACTTCGTGAATGCTTTGCTGCTAGAAATTTCTTCCACCAGATACTCTAGAGGTCATCAGTCTGAAGTTCAGCCTTCCACAAAGCCCTGGAGCAGGAGCACAATGCCCCCAGGTTCTTTGCTAAGGTGTAACCAGAGTGACCTTCCCAATAAGTCCCTGAGAGAACTCACTCACTCCCGGGAGAATGGCACCAGCCATTTGAGACAGATCAGCTCAAGCCCAACACTTCCCACCAGGCCCACCTGCAACATTGGGAATCAAATGTCACCAAGAGACTTGGTGGGGCCAAAGAAGCCATAAGCAAACCACAGAGATTATTTTTCCTACACCGAGTTGCCTCTGTGTCTTTGCTGTTTGTGCATTCCTACTTTTATGCTCTCTGTTTTGTTCCACAGACCTGTTTGTTTATTATTTTAGCTGTTTTGATTACTATTGCTTTACACAAGTCTTAAAATTGGTAATGTTAGTTTTCCAATATTATTTTTCTTTTTCACTGTTTTGTCTGTTCTGGGTCTTTTTCCTTTCCACATAAACTTTAGAATTAGTTTTTCATTATCCACAAAACAGTTTGCTGGGATTTTGATTGTGATTGTCTTTAATCTATAGATGTTTGGTGTACAGTCAAAGATTACCAAGCATGTGGAAGAGCAGTAATACACAACTAATAATGAGGACAAAATGTAATCACAACTGATCCAAAATAACACAGATGTTAGAGTTGGAAGACAAGAATATTAAAACAGGTCTTATAACTGCATTCCATATGCTCAAAAAATTAATACATTCAAGATATATATATATATATATCAGAAATATAAAAATTACAAGGTCCAAGATAAATAAAGCATGATGTGGACTTAACCAAAGCTTGGAAAATGCAGAAGAAAAATTAAGAACTAAATAGAAGCTGTCTAGCAGGAAACACAATTTTTTGAAAGAAAAGAACAGCAAATCAGTGAACTCTGGTGTAATATGTAGCAGCCTAATATATGTGAAATTCCAATTCACATCCATCCCTGAGTTAGACTAGAAAAAGAATACAGAAAAAAAATAAATAATGGACATTTTTCCGAATTTTGATAAAAAATATGAAACAAAATCCAAGAAGCTCAAAGGACTCCAAGCTCATAAAAAAAGGAAGAAAACTATACCAAGAAGCACAGTAATCCAATTATTCAAAACCAGTGATAAAGAAAAGAATCTTAAAATAACCAAAGGAGACAAAAATAATGCTGCACAAAATCAAAAATAATAATAATAATAGCACATTTCACGTCAGGAATATATGCCATGAATGTAGATGCAAAACTTCTAAAAACAAAACATGAATTTACATTCGACAATATATAAAGAAAATATTTTGTGACTGACTATGGTTTACTTAGGTATGCAAGTGTGGTTTAGCATTTGGAAATCAATCAATGTAATTCACTATATTAACAACTTTTTAAAAATCTATATGTTCATCACCATGGATACATAAAAACATTTGAAAAAATTCAATATCCATTCCTGATAATTTCTCTCAGCAAAATTGGAATATAAGGCAACTTCTTCATAGTGGTAAAAGATATCTACAAAAATTAGAACCTCACACCATACATGGCTGAATTCTTTTCTCTTAAGGTCAGAATCAATGCAAAGATGTTTGCTCTCACCCTTTCTGTTCAACATTGTGCTAGAATCTCTAGATAAAACATTAAGGCAAAGAAGAAAAGATCAAATGCATCCTGGTTAAAAATATAATGTAAGATTATCTTTTTTCACAGATATATTTACCTACATAGAAAAATTCTATGAAATTTACAAAAAAAGCTGTTAGAAATAAAAGTGAGTTTATTGAGTTACAATGTCACTTTTATGCATGAGAAATAAAAAATCAGAATCTGAAATAAAGACTATTCTTTACAATATCGTCAAACTATGACATGCATGAAGATAAACCAGATGAGAGATATGAAAGACTTGACATTGAAAACTTTAAAATGTTGCTGAAAAAAATTTAAAAAGATCTAAATCATTGGTATGATTTTCCATGTCAATGTGTCAAATGACTCAATATTGTTATGATATCAATTATCACAAAATTGATCAATTCTTTCTACAAAAGAGCAATCAAAATCCAAGCAAAATTTCTTATAGAAATTAACAAAACAATGCTTAAATTAATATGAAAATGCAAGTGATAATAGAATAGAATAGTCAAACTAACTTGAAAGAGAAGAATAAATTTGGAAGATGGATACCACCTGATTTTAAGATCCATTATTAAATTACTATAATCTAGTCCATGTGGTGTTAGTGTAAATATATATAAATAAGTCCATGGAACTGCGTATAGAGCCCAGAAATAGATCCCCATACATTGGATGACTAATTCTCAACATGCATGCTAAGGCAAAACAGTGAAGAGAAGATAGTTTCTTCAACTAGCACTGGAACAATTGAATATCTATATGTAAGCAACAAACAAAAAATTAAACAAGCAAGTAAACAAAACTTCTCCAATCCATATGCAAAGATTAACTCAAAATTAATTTAAGACCCAAATATAAAACCTAAAAGAATTAAACTTCTAGAAGAATTCATAGGAGAAAATATCTGTGACCCTAAGTTAGATAAAGATTTCTTAGATACAACACAAACAAGATTCATTAAAATAAAAGGAGGGTAAACTGAGCTTTATCAAATCAAGAAATTCTGCTATTCTAAAAACACCACTTACAGAATTAAGACAAATCACAGATAGAGCAAGAAGATTTGCCAATGATATATATGATAAAAAAGTATACCTAGAATATACAAAACTCTTCACAAATAATAATCATAATCATAATAATTAAAAATGTTTAAAATGTGAAATTTTAGTAATTAACTATTTTTAATTTTTAAATGTGAAAAGCATTGAACACTTTACAAAGACAATATAAGGATGGCGAACAAATATATGAAGATACACTCAACACATTAGTTAGTAGAGAAATGCAATTAAAACCACAATGAGGTGTCACATACCCACTAAAATAGCTAAAATTAAGAAGACTGGCAATGCCAAATGTCAAGAAGGTTATGGAGAGATTGAAGCTCTTGTCCACTAATTGTGTGAAAGAAAAGGGTGTCAGCCCTCTTTGAAAAGCATGGCAGTGTAGTTAAACATTACACAGGAACCTACCATGTGATGAAGACATTCTACTCCCAAATATTTAGCCTTGAAGGGGGTAAAATGCTTCCATCTGTACACAGCATTGTGCAGGTATATTAACAGCAGCTTTATTTGTAATAGCCAAAAAAAAAAAAAAAAAAAAAAACCAGAAAACAATCTAAATATCCCTAACAAGTGAATGGATGATGAGATTGTCACATATTCAGACAATGGAATACTACAGAACAGTAAAAGGGAATGGACTATTGATACACACATTTTGGATAAATCTCTTAATAATTACACTGCATGAAATAAGGGAGGAAAAAAAGCTTACATTTTTTATGACCCTGTTTCTATCAAATTCTAGAAAATGCAAACTAATCTACAGTGACAAAATCAAACAATAGGCGAGTGAGAACGGAATTCAGTAGGAAGGGAAAGAAGATCATGATAGTATCAGGGGGAGACAGAGCAGGCCTGGGGGTGATGCAGACATTCTGTCTCCAAACCGGGGATTGTCTTAGGAGTATCCATACGGCAAAGCTTATCACATTGCATACTTTAAATATGTACAATTTATTTTCAGTCAATTATAACTCAATAAAGCTTTTTAAAATAACAGATTTGGGTTCAAATATATCATCCATAACAATTGATGTAAATGGAAAAAGCTCTTTGATTAAAAGGGAATTATTTTCAAATTAGCTCAATAAGTAAAACCCAACTGTGTGCTGTTTATAAGAGCAAAGTGATTCAGATAGACGTAACCTAAAAGAAAGATGGGAAAATATACCTGGCATATGCAAAAAACAAACAAACAACAAAAAGAAAGCACCCAATTATTCACAGGAAACCCAGTATCAAAAAGTTTAAATTATATGTTAAGTATTAAATGAAGAAAAACAACACTGAACAATGCTAAAAGTTACCATTCACCTTGATGTATATCTATGCATCAAATCACTTGCTATCAAAACTTCGGAACAAAAATATACATAAAATGAAAGGAGAAATAGGCAGACAATATTCACAGTAACAGATTTTGACATCCCACTTTAGCCCATAAAAGGTCAAAGTAACAAGATTAATTACAGATATATAAAATGTTATCAATATAATCAAAATGCACACTTTACACACACATGTAGATATTACATAAAGAATAAAATTTCTCTCAGTGCATATAGAACATTCACAAAAATTGGTCAGGTATTAGAACAATCAGGAAACCTCAAAAATGCCATTATTCAGGAATAATACAAATAATATTTTTCAATTACAGTTAACCTAGATGTTAACGGTAAAAGTAAAAAAAAAAAAGATTAGTCTATTGGAAATTGGAGAAAAAACTACTAAACAAGTTCTGGAAAATTAGTTAATATAAACCAAAATTGCAGCATTTCTGAGAAGTGATGGCAATAAACCACTGTTTGAAACTGCCTTTACAGATTAACAACAGGGTGCAAGACGAGAACTGTGGTAAGGACCTAACTAAAAATGAGGCCAAGGCCTAGCTAAAAATAATGATAATTAGCCACTGTCCGCCTGTTTGCTTCTCTATAATTGCCACTCTGGAGCCACATAGCTGGTGGTCATAAAGATTCTTAGCTTTCTCTATAGATAACATCTCCTTTTTGAAACCTGGGGGTAGTTTCTGAGGTATCTTCCAGGTCCTGCATTCCAGTGGAGCAGCTGACCCACCCAGACCAGCGGCCCGAACCCAGGAACTGACTCGACTTTTCTTGTGACCCCCACCCAAGAACCTGGTCAGCAAAGAAGACAATTTCTACAACTACGAGGTTCCGCCCAGAACCCAGCCAATTAGCAGACTC
The DNA here is from genome assembly GCA_004363605.1 of Indri indri. Lineage (NCBI taxonomy): Eukaryota > Metazoa > Chordata > Mammalia > Primates > Indriidae > Indri > Indri indri. The sequence continues at coordinate 14,370 of RJWJ010025932.1, forward strand.
AATTGCCTACGCCAAACTGTCTTTAAAAACCCTGTCTCTCAAATTCTCGGGGAGGCGGGTTTGAGAAATCTCTCCCATCTTCCTGCTTAACACTATGTGGAATTAAAAACTCTTTCTCTACAGTAAACCTTGCTGTCTCGGTGTATTGGCTTCCTCTTGGGCAGCGGGCAAATGAACTTCATTTGTCAGCAACATATCTATATGAATTTATATGCAATAAATTAAAACAACTACCAAAGAAAATTGATAGCCTTAAATGTTTTATTGATTGATTTTAAATAATAAAGTAAATGAATTAAATGCATACTTCAACAGTCTAGAAAAAAGCATAATTCAGATAACAAAAATAAAAGCAGTAAAGAATAAAGGCAAATATAGAAAACTGAAACTTAAATATCTTTTTTCTGTGATAAAGCAATACAGGACATTAACCAAAAAAAGAGAGTAAAGCAGAAATCATGAATACTTAAAAAATATATTGGTACAAACAAAATCATTACAGAAGTGAGATAAAATAGAAAAATTTAAAGAAAAAATTTAATTTAACAGAATTAGCCAGAGTAAAATTAGAAAATTAATCTAACTTGTGGCAATTGCATACCAATTTGTATGGATGAAATAGGGAAAGGTGAAAAGAACTATTTAACACAAAAGTGCCAGAACCCAGTGAGTCCCCGGGGAATTTTTCAAGCACTTCAAAGTCCAGGTAATCCCAATGGTACTTAAATTTGTCTAAGGAACAAAATAAGAGAATGCTTCTAATAATTTTTATGAATCAAATACAATGTTAATACTTAAAACTGGCAAAAATTGCACAAAACTGAAACATAAGACCAAAATATCATAAGAATATCAATGCAGCAATCCTAACCATAATGTTATTAAACAGATTCCAGTGATGTATTAGGGAAAAATAATACAATGTGGATATTAACTATGGGATATAAAATTGGTTCATTAATCAATTAATATAATCCTGAACTTAATGGAACTACAATGAAAACATTATATGATCATTCTGTGGATATTGAAAGCCTTTATGAAAACATAAACAAGTATTCTTGTTAAAAGCACTCAAACCAAGAACTGATTGGCAGGTACTTATCCTATACCTCAGCCCCAAATTCAGCAAAATTTCCACTTAATTAATGAGAAAACAATAGAGGTTATTCCTACCAAATTAGGGCAAAACAAGATTGTCCACTCTCTCTACTATTGCTTTTATTTATTCATTTTTAACATTTCACTGGAAGTCCTAGATAATGTAATCTGATACTAGGAAAAAAACAGAGACAAGATAATTGGAAAATATTATAAAATGTCAGGTTATAAGAAGTAGTATAGCCAGGTGTGGTGGCTCATACCTGTAATCTCAGCACTTTGGGAGGCCAAGGCAGGAGGATCTCTTGATGCCAGGAGTTTGCGACCCACCTGGGCAACATAGAGAGATCCTGTCCCTACAAAAACATTTAAAAATTTAGTTGGGCATTGTGGTGCATGCCTGTAGTCCTAGCTACCGTGGAGACTAAGGTGGGAGGATTGCTTAAGACCAGGATTTCGAGGTGCTGTGAGCTATGATTGGGCCACTGCATTCCAGTCTGGGTGACATAGCAAGAACTTGTCTCTTAAAAATAAAAAAAATAGTACAGATAAATATGAGGGTGAAAAGAACCCTTTTATACATGTTCAAAATTAGAGAGTTTAGCTTTTATTCTAAGGCCTCTTCTGTTTGATGCGTTTTTACATCATTATGAATAATGTTAGTGCAGACACATCTACTTACACAGAGACTCACTGTGCCTGTGATCCTACCATAGAAGATGCTTACGCGAAAGTCTGTTAGTTAAAGTAGACTACAAATTATCACGTTTACAAAATGGAGCGACAGAAAAAGCGCTATAACAGAGACACTTGAATTTGAACAGCTGTAGATTTTAAAAGATTAAGCCCCAGAGGTTGTAGTTTGATAGACGGCTGTGGATAGGGGTATCGAGCTCTCATCTTAACATACAGCTTTCGCCTGCAGAAGAGTCACTTGTAGCCTGGAACCAATCTGTGCAGACCAGGATAGACGAGCTCCTGCTGTGGTTACAAAGTGGCTCAGTGGCACCAGGAAGCCACTCACAAAAAAGATACAATTCCTGGGAGCGATGGATGACCAGTAGCCTCTATTTCGTGGAGAGAAACATGGCAAAGAGAAACTTAGTCGGAAACACACATAATGAAGATCATGAAAACTACTGAACTTCCATGATGAGAAATTCATCACTATCTGGCGAAGCTAAAGATGCATAGTCCCCCTGTCTGAGACACGCAACTGCTAGAATATTCTTGCCCGTGTGCCCTAAGGTGACTCATGCACAACAATCATTGCAGCACTATTTATAGTAGGCAAAAAAGTATGTGTGCCCTAAATTGTTGGCAGGTAAATCAATACCTGGAGTACTATGCATTCTGAAAATGCATTAGTAAAGCAATAAGGATCAACACAGAAAAATCTCAAAAGAAAAAAACCCAAAACCCTGTGGAACAGAATAAAGCAAATTGCAGAATGAAACATGTAGTATCAAATCATTTATATAAATTTAGAAACATGCAAACTAATGCTGTTATATTATTATGATATGTTTGATATAGTGAATGGATAAAAATGTACTCGGAACTGAATTATTGACTCCTTGATGTAGAGTTAAGATAGATAGGAGAATTGGATTAGAAAGAGATACACACAAGAATATAACCGTTCGCAATATTTCTTAAACTGAGTATTCACATCTTTTGCTATGTTCAAATTAGTCCATAATGCATTTTTAAAAGAACCATTTTAACAATACAATATGCAAGCTATTAAAGATGGTTTCTGGGCCAAAACGAGATTGTATTTTTAAAGAACATTATTAGACAACACAATGCATGTAGGATCCACTGATTGGGAAATAATTGAAATATTTTAAACATCAATGCCCCTAATCCGTGACCTGCATTCCTTCAGGGAATGTAAGAAATGAGTGTATAAAACAGTGAAACTGTTATCATTTGTACAGAACAAATAGAGAAAAATGTAATCGAAGAGATATTTTCGAGTTTACCTGGGGGAACTGCAGCTATTTCTTTAATGAGAGGAACTCTGGAAATGGTGAAACTGTGCGGCAGAGGTTGCAAGGTGGCCTTTACCTGGGAATCAAGAAGCGCGGGACGCGAGGGCGGCTGCACGTGCAAGGGAGATGGAGGAAGAACAGGAAGAAAATAAAGACTTTCCTAATCAGTTCTTATACTTCGGTCTCTTCTACTTTTATGAGTTTCTAAAACAAATAAATTCAGTTCATGCACACCTCTCATTAATACAAATGCTGCGTCGTAAGTGCGAGAACTTTAGAAAGTGCTGAAAGGTGCGACTGTAAATTACAAAAAATTTAAACATGAAATCAGACTTTTGTTCTTTGAATAAATTGCACTTTGCCATAATTTTAATGTACTGCTGAATTTGATTTGTTAGAATTAAATTAAAATGTTGGCAACTATATTCAGCAGTAAGATATATCTGGAGTTTCATTGTTCATCCTGTCAGTTTTTGGTATCAAGGTTATTCTGGTATTTCTTAATGAATTAGGAAGTTTTCCCACTTTTTCAATGATACAGAACATTTTGCTTATAACCTGAGAATTTTATGGTCCCTTAAAGAGTTTTGTCAGAATACTATGGGCATTGCCTTCTTTTAATTTAAAATTTTTTTACATTAATTAGCCCAACTTGTTTCATAGTTTATATATATTTCTGCTTCTGGAGATTAATTGTATTAACTTGTTTTCCTTAAAAGATCATGCATTTCATGTAAATTTTCAAAATCATTAGAATAGGATTATCAATGTGTGCCAATGGATATTTTGGGAGTATTTATGCTTTAGTTTTATGAAGTACAATTGTCATTTTTTAAATTGTTGCTGCATTTTATATTCTATCTAAGAAAAAATAAGGACAAATCTGTTATCCCATATTTTCTTGTAGAATTTTTTTACTTATAGATTTAAGTTCAGGTTTTTGATTAATTTCAAGTCAATTCTGTATGTAAATATCAAGTTTTTTTTTTTTCCTTATGGATATCTGGTTGTTCTAAAACCATTTGTTAAAAAGACTAGCTTTTCCCTATTAGATAAATTAGACAGTTTTGTCAAAATTTAATTGTCCATATATGTGTGAATTTATTCCCAGGCACTTTATTCTACTCCATTGATCTATGTGGCTATCCTTATGTCAGTAACATATGGTCTTGATTATTGTAGGGTATAGTATTTTAAGTCATAACACTTTTTTCTTTCCAAAATCGTTTTAGCTATCTTAGCCCCTTTATATTTCTGAATAATTTTATATTCTGTTTGTCAATTTCTAACAAAAAGGAAAAAGAAAACATCTGATGAAATTTTGACTTGGATTACACTAACTCTGAAAATAAATTTGGGAAGAAGAGACATCGTAAATTATCGCACCCTCCCATTTGTAAAAGACAGAAAAAACTTAAGTGTTCCTCCTGCTATTTGACACCACTCACCATTCTCAACCCTTGCAGAACACTTCTGACACCAGACTGGGTGTTTCCCTCTCATACCAAGTCGTTCCTCGGGGATGCCGCTGGGGGTCCTGTGATTTAACTCCATTCTGACACTGTCCACCTGGAGATAGTGTCAGATCCCCCAGGTTAAGGTCTCAGTCCCACGAGGCTGCCCTCCCTTCGGAGGACAGTCACCAGTCCCAGGTTGTGACTTCTACCTCTGACCAACCTGCTGTAAATCGGGAGTTCCCACAGTTCTCACAGGGTTCAGTTAGTTTGCTACAGTAGCCCACAGAGCTCAGGCAAACACGTGTGTTTACCCTTTCATTATAACGGATATGCAAAGGGTATAGATGAAGAAATGCACAGGGCAAGGGGGCAAGGCACGTGGGAAGGGGTGTGGAGCGGCCATGGCCCCTCTGGGCACCTTACACAGTCGAGATTGAATCACTGGCATTGGTGATCAATTCTACTTTCAATCTTCTCCCCTCCCAGGAGAACAGAGGCTTAGGCTCACAGTTCCAACCCTCTGATCTCAGGGGTGATTCCCCTGGAAATCATCTCTCAACCTGAGGCTACTGGAGGGCCCACTAACAATCACCTTATTAGAACAAAATATGCTTTATGGCTCAGAAAATTACAAAGGTCTCAGGAGCTCTGTGTCAGGAACTGGGGTCAAGGAACAAATAATAGAAGCAAAGGTTCTTCCAGCACCTCTACTGCAAAGGTTTCAGGAGTTCTATTTCAGGAACCAGGAGCAGAGGCCCACATAAAACTGCAGATATAGATGTATTTCTTATTATATCTCACTTTCACACTATTCATGAAAGTGACATATCTCTCCATCTATTTAGAGTTTCTCTAATTTTTCTCAGCAATGTTTTATAGTCAGTTGTGTCCTGTTCTTGCCCATATTGTATAAATTTATGCCTAAAATAGCAAGTTTTTTCATGCTATTATAATAATCTATTATTATTTTACTTTTAATTAGTAAACTATATTTTAGAGCAGTTGTAGGCTCACAGCAAAATTGAACAGATATTGCAGAGATTGTTCATATACCCCTGTCCCCACATACACCCACAACCTTCCCCACTATCAACGTCCATGCACCAGAGTGGTACATTTATTATAAGCGATGAACCTACAGTGCCACATCATTATCACCCGAACTCCATGGCCTACATTAGGGTTCATTTTGGTGTTGTGCATTCTATTGGTTTTGAGGAATGTATAATGGGGCAAATGTTAATGGGGATTCACCGTTGTAGTACCATACAAAATAGTCTCACTGCCTAAAATTTACCTGTGCTCTGCCTATTGACCCTAAATGAAAACTGTTTGAAGCACAATTTCCAATCGTTTAATGAAGCAACTGCCTGCCAGAACAACACTTTTCAAAAGATGTTGACTATATCGATCTTGTATCCTGCAACTTTTAAAAATTCAGGGTTCATCCCAGTAGCTACTTTGAGGAATCAGTGAGACGTTTCATGCATGTGATCATATATCTGAGGATAAAGACAGTTTTTTCCTTCTAATCTCTCAACATTTTTTTTTGTTTGCAATAAACAGATCCTTTATATATTTCATTTTTATCAATATTTCATCTTTTCCTGCTTTTGTAAATACTATTGTTTTATTTTATTTTCATTTTCCAAAAGTGTCTTGCTCGTAGATATAAAATTGATTTTTGCGTATTGAACTTGCATTCTGTGTTCTTTTTTATTTTTAATAATATTATTTCCCCTAATTATGATTCAAAAAATTCACTTCTATAGTAAAGTTGAAAGAATAATACGATGAACATATGTAAATTCTTCAACAAGATTCTTTAGTTGTTAACATTTTGCCATATTAATCTACCCTTCACTCTATTGCTTCATCCCCAAACTACTTTAGCATGTATCTCCTAAGAAATAGAACATTCATCCTCATAACCACAAATACTAAAACATTCAGGAAATTTAACACTGATCCAACTCTGTTATCTAATATGCATTCCACATTCAATTCCACTCCACTATTATATTAGTGTCTTCGGTAAGAGTTTTTGTTGTTTTTTTGTATTTTCAATTTTTTGGTGTGTTTTCTTTCAGGATGCAATCAAGGATCACACATCACGTTGATCAGTTCCTCAGCACTTTCGAATTAAACACACTGATATTTCAAGACTCCAGGCCTAATATCTCTCAATTTGGATTCAGACTGTTCCCTCATGATTAGAGTCTAGACGCTGGCAGGACTGCTGCTTATAGATGTGCCCTTCTCCCGCCCCGGGGACAGAGAGCAAGGTCAGTTTGTCCCGTTATTGGGGAGGTTGCATGATCACTTAATTAAGGTGGTGTCTGCCAGATTTCTTAATTATAAACTCATGAATTTTTCCTGTTTTGATATTCATATATTCAAATTTGCTTTACAATATAATCCACTGATAAATAAGGAATATTTTACAATTTCAAATATAAAAGTAAATACAAAATTTACTTTCGGATGTACATTTGAGTCACTATTAGTTTGCTTAATAGAGTACTGACAGGAAGAAAAGAGAGATGGAAACATCTGACAAATCACTAATGACAGCTGTCAATGTCGACCAGCAGAAGAAATAAAAGCTAACCAGAATTCAGGAATGACGTGGCTCTCCTCATTTTCCAATGCTTGTGAGGGTGAGAGTGTGAGTGTCTCAGAGAAAGAGGGAGAGAGAGAGAGAGGAACAGAAAGGGTTGAGTGTGGGATATGGGTTGACATTAGTGGGACAGCCGTTTGGTCACAGAGACATAAAACGGGCTCCAGTGCCATGTCCTTGCAAGAGGAGCAGCTGGAGAAGAGTGTTCCCAAGTCATGAGAACAGCACTGCCTGTCCTGAAAGAACCCGACAGGGACTGCAGTGGCCAGCTCCTCCCACCTCCACCAGCAGCACCCTAAATCATCACTGAAAACAAATAAACAAATATTCAAGAACTCATGAACATATTTGTTTTAAAAATAGAAATTTTAAAGAAACTGTTATCCCACATGCAGAAAATATTTTCATTCCAGTTCCTAATACCTCCGTGCAAGAGGTGCCTTGGCATTTCTAGAGTGTTCCCCAGGTATGTCAAGGGGAAAAAAAGAAATAAAGAAACCAAACCACACAGTTTGGGGTTAAGAGGATTGTACTATTGGATTAGGGTGATCGCAGTGCGAGTGAGAGATATGACTGGGTATTTAAACTGGCATGCTGCATGGTTTGAGTATTTTAAGAATTCTGTAACTCCGTAGTTAAGGAGGAAATTGCATATATATATATATATATATATATATATGCAGTTTCCTCCTTAACTACTATATCAGAGATTGCAATTTTTTCAGAATGATCTTTTAAGGCACTCTGAGATAACCTTTTAATAAAAACAGTACACTACCACCACCATAGATTGCTTATGATTTACAAAGTCAAAAGATATCTTTATAATTGAGAAATCTGGCATTCTGTGTTCTTGACAAATTAACTCAAAATTTCTGGGAGCTCCTTTGTAGGCACGAATTTTTATATATGAAACCATGTCGTTTGCAATTAAGCCATCTTTACTTCTTACTTTCTAACCAGTATGCTGTTATTTGCTGTTATTTCTTCTTCCCCGCCTGCCAAAACATGGTTTAATAAAAGGTGAGAGCCAACACCCTTTCCTTTTCCCCTGTGTTCTAGAAGAGCATTCAGTCTTTCGTAACTCTGTAGGATGACATCTGTAGGTGTTTTGCTAATGTTCTTTGTTATATTGGGCAAATTTCTTTATATTCCTGGCATGCTAAGATTTGTGTTATAGATGAGTGTTAAACTTTAAGATTCTTTATCTGAATCTGTTGAGATGATCATCTGATTTTCTTTTGTATTTCTCAACCTAATGAATTTCATTGATTGATTTTCTGAATATCAAACCAATATCATCACTGAGATAAACTCCACTTGATCATAATATATAACTATTTCATATATCGCTTCATTTGTTTTGCAAATAATCTGTTAATGATCTTGTATGTCTTGACATATTCCCACAAATTATTGCAGTTCTGTTTTTCTTATTTCCAGTCTTTTTTCTCTCATTGCTTCAACTTGGATATTTTTCATTGATCTGTCTTCAAAAATACTGATCTTTTCTTTTGTATTTTTCAATATTCTGTTGGTCACACTCATTATTTTTTTCTGATCTAGAAATTCCATTTTTATGTCTTTCATTATCTTCTTACTACGGTTATATTTGCTTATAAATCCTGTTGTGGATTTATAATAGTTATTTTTAAATCCTCTTCTCACTTCTTTCATTTTTGAGCCTGTTTGCATGGATTAATTTTGTCCTAATTATGGATCACATTTTGGAACTTCTTTGCAAATATAGAAAATTTTGATTGGATGTCAAATACTTTGAACATTGTGCATTTTGTCGTATCTTTCGTAATGAGTATTGAAGTTTGTTGTGGCAGGCGATTGATTTACTTGCTAATTATCTTGGTTATTTTGTGTTAGCATTTACTC
>RJWJ010025933.1:0-23429 GCA_004363605.1 Indri indri
ATAAAGTAGTAAATAAATGAAGAGATTTGTGGACTGAAGTAGTTAAGAAGAAACTTCATAAAAGAGATGCAGTTTGAGCTGGATCTTTCTCGAGTATGAACAAACTTAGGGTAAGGCCTTACCTGGGAAGAAGGCTGAGGATAAGGAAGGAAATTTTGCAGAGAAAAGCATTCTAGGTGACAAATGAACACAAGAAGGGGCTTGTTAGCTGTGTGCATGTAACATGTGCATCACTACAAGTAATTTAGGACGGCCAGAGAAAAGTTAACCCGGCAGAGCAAGCTGGACTCAGACACGACTGCTGAGGCTTAGCCTGAGGGGGACCCATCGGGAAGCCCTGACTCGGCAATGGAATTGGATCAGGGCCATTCTCAGATTCAAGGTCAGAGAAGGTGAAGGTGGGCTTCCTTCCCCCTCTCTGTACCTACAAAACACTTAGTCGCCGGGTGTCTTGTAAAACTGGAACATGTGCAGAAATCAATTAAATATTGGACAAAATAAATACACTGTTTTTAAATCCCTACTTTTTTGTTAACCTGAATGTCTTTAAGTTGAAAAAAACCCTACAGGGTTTTTATACAGTGATGTTTAGAGGTATTTACTCACGTGTATGGATAGGCTACATCTCATTAAATTCCAAAAGATGCCTACCCAGAGCTGCTGCTATGTAACACAGTGTAGGAATGTTGCCAAACGGCAACATTAGCCCTAACTATGAGCTGGCTGAAGCTCTCTCTTAGTCTGTGTAAGTCACGAGACAGGGTGTTGCGGCTGCAGGGGTGGAAAGGTGTGATCCCTTTCCTCATCCATCACAAGGGTCACAGCTGACACTCCTGTAACAAGAGATAGGTTAACAAGAGGAAAGTGTAACAGATGTATTCACAGCTTTACCTGACATAGGAGTCTTCAGCATGAAGGCCCAAAGACTCAGGGAAAACTGTCTGTTTTTATGCTCAGGTTCCATGAAGAATGGACGAAAAGGTATGAGCTAATGGTAATAGATTTGGGGGAGAGAGGACCCAGCAAGGCCTGTCTATTCAGATTCATCCTAATCTCACTGTGCAGCATTCCTTCCTCCTGGGCCCGGGGCAGGACCCCTTCTAGAACGGGGGTCTTATGACCTACTATCGGACATGGGAGGCCAGAGAATTCATGGCCAGCTCCTACACAGAAAGGCGGAGGAAGCTTAGGGTACTATTTGTAGTTTCTATGGCCTGCCTTGAGCGAACAAAGGCAGTGAGTGGGACGCAGGAGGGCTGGAGAGCGTCAGGTCAGAGAGACTTAGCTTCTGAGCCCTTCCAAAGCCCCTCAGTTCAAAGTGTCGGTATTGCCAAAGAGCCAAACCCTGCGGTGTCATCTTCTGAGTCCCAACATGGTTAAACATTCTGGTTGACAGAATGTTCTTCATGGCATCCACGGATTATCAGTTTTCAACTAAATGAAAGAAAAAGAAAATAACTCCCTAAACCTTACTGCCTTCTATATAACATCTGGTGAAACCTTACAAAGTTCAAGGCACTGAGGGTAAAATAAAGATGAATAAAATCTACTGGAAAATAAGCCCCATGGTGGTAGGCATGTTTGTTCCTTTTCTTCACAGTTGTTTTCCAGAAATATAGAGCCGAGTAAGTGCTCCATAAATATAAACATTTTGTGAATAAGGTAAAAACTAGAATTCCTACCCTTAAGAGGTTTACTATCCACTTATAATTAAATGTCTCTTGCTGCTGAGATTTTAAGCACACGCAAGGTTATTACTGTGAACAGCACTTGTCACTGTACTATACAGATTGGCAGAACTGACAGATAAGAGATTTTTCAGATGGTAAATGGGCAGGTGTTTCCTACACAAACAAGTGTTTCATCACCAGAGTGAGAAAAATCACCGAACTATGAGCCAGTACCCACAGCCCTGAAGAGTCTGTCTGGGTACTCATAGACTGAAGAGAACACAGATTTCAACATAAGTCCTTTCAAGTGCTGGGATATAAAATCCTTGAGGTTTTTATTTGGCTTGGATGAAAAACTGCATCTTTTGGGCAGCCAGAGTTTCTTTCCCAGTCCCTTCCCTAGGATATGCCCATGTCTTCAAGCCCTGGTGTGAAATTCACTTCTCCAGTGAGTTGTGCTTGTTTGTCCTCTGCTCCGTGGCGACTCTGTATCCCCCCGGGCACCGACACACCTTATGCATCCTGGTGCAATAGCTGATACACAGCAGTGTCTTAGTTACTATAGAAAGTATTCATTTTGGTCTCTAGGGACTACGAACTTACCAAAGATAACTCTTACGAATTCTCAGATCTGCTCTTTCCTATGAAAACTAACTCCATCCATTTTAATAATATACGTGTAATGTTTCCACTTAGTCATCTGAAACCTTCCACTTCACGAACAAGTCACCAAATCATATGTTAACAAATTAGCACAAGAAGTGCCACACTATTTTTAAATTTTTGATTGAAGAAGAATCTGAGAGACACAGCTGGATTCTCGGCGAAAGCATGGGCTAGAAAGATAAGTTGTTTCCTGAACCTTCGAGACTTTTTTTGTATTATTTTCCTGCTAAATTGCATATTTCTGTCCTTCAGAGAAGTCTTGAAGAGATCTGATTTCCTTCTGTTCTATTGTGTAGGTGTGAACGCCTTTGCAATTGAAAAGGGAGCCGCGGAGGGTGGCGGCCGAGTCAGCAGAAGTTACACAAAGTGAGGTGTGCGCTTTGTGACTGGTGAGAGCTCTAATGAGGCCAAGGTCGTGGGTTCAACCCCTGAAAAGGCAGATACTTCAGTCAATTCCCTGCCAGCGGACTGCACCCCTAAACTACTGCAGATTTGCTGGAAATCCAAAGATGTGAGGGTCGGGGACGTGGGTGGGCTGACAATGCAAGTCCCTGAGAGGGGAAGGAGACCTCAGCAGTGCCCTGCCTCCCTCTAGTCCCAGAATAGGCTGGTTGCCAGGGGGACAGGGCCGGAGTGGAGGGCCCCCACCTCGGATACAGCTACAGAAATCTGCTCAAGTTCTGAATCCACCAAGTACAATCAGGGTGCCCTGGTTCTAGGTCCATCTAGTTCCCTGGTGATCTTCTGGGTATACATGAATACACACACACACACACACACGCACACACATACATATATGTATTCAAACACGTGTAGCCAAATCCATCGAGGGACTATCTGTGACAAGAACAGGAAATGAGGAGGAACATTTTAAAAAATCAAATGGCCTTGCACATGCCAGACAAAAGCATGTCTTTCAACTCAGAAGTATGATTACCTCAACTGTACACCTGTGGTCCAAAAAAAAAGAGGTGTGTGTGGTGGGGGGAGTGAATTTAATCATTCATGACCATAAAGGATGCTTATAAAGATTGATTGCCTCCATGGAAGGCAACAATAAAGTACACAAAATTATTATTGCATAGCTTTTATACTGACAGGAAAAAGAAAGGGGACATGAACTTAAGTCCAAAGAGGTAAGCCTAAAACATCCAAATGAAGCAGAAACTTCCTTTGCAATTCTCTCACCATATCAAATTATAAAACAGACAACTTTGCTGTCCTGAGTTCTCCTGAAAACCAGGATCCTGCAAAATTATAGTACTCAACCCTGGATCTTTCCAAAGAAATTGAAAACATTTTTAAAAGAACCTTCTGACGGGTAGGATGCCACCTGCTTGTCCTACAGGAATACCATGCAGAGGTGTTCTGGTACAGTTGCACCATAAATTACATTTCCAAACCTCACCAATTCAACTTTTGGAGAGCGAGATTCTGAAGGATGGATTTGTTTAAGAAAAAGAAAAGGGATTATAGGCTATCAGACAGGACAGAAACAAACTCTTTATATACGGGTATAAAGACTGAGACGGCAACCTCTGCTTTAGTTCTAGCATAATATTAAAAATATTCCAAACCCACAAAAGGACCAAGCCTGACGTTCTTTTTATGCTTTATTATGTAATAATTGATACATGCAGAAGAGTATATGTAGCTCTTATGCAAATTGCAAAGCATTATAATAAAACCAGTATGTCTGAGTCCATATCAACATAAGATACAGATCGAAGCCAGCAGGATCAATTATTTTTTAAACTTTTAGAAACAACATATTAGTTTGTTGAATTATCTGTTTGGGAATGGACAGAAAAGAGGTGATTATAAATTATATTCATTCTAGGAGATAGCTGAGACCAACTAAGTCCCCAGGAAACCACACAGTAGGTGTAAGCAGGATTAAATGTCTGGGTAAACCACAAGGTAGGTTAAGTTCAGAAGGGGTTCAGGAAGGAATGTCACAGGAATAGGAAGATTTAGCTCCATCCCTGAGGTCACAGAGCCTGGCCCTTAGAAGGCACTAATAAATATTTGACCAAAAAAAAAAAAAAAAAAACAAAGATATGAAATTCAAGAAAACTGCTTAACTTCTCCAATACTCATTTTCTTTCTAGGTAAAATGGAATAAGGCCCTGTGTATACCAGCCATCCTTAGAAGGATCAAAATAAGAATGTATCTGGAAATACTTTAGGAGCTGCAAAAAGCGATCCGATTTAAAGAAATGTCATTTTATATGGGATCTTCAGATTTTTTTGAGTGAGAGGATTTTGTGCAATTGCTTTTGGGAGGGAAAAGTGTTAGATGGTGGTTTTAACTCACCAGGGTTTGAATTTCACTTCAGGATATCCTGCTGCTATTCTGTCTCTTTTATCTGAAATCATTTCCAAACGTGCAGCTTGGTCACTGAGCCCCTATAAGCTGGAACAGAAATTATGTTCTCCGCATATGAAAAATATGCGTGTTACGGCACCTGGCACATTTGAAGTCTTAAAGGACGGCTCCTTGCTGCAGCTGAAACAATCGTGTTGAAGGTAGAAAGCAGAGGGGAGCCACGAATCCTAGCACGGTGAAAATTTCTGTTTTCTTACATTTCTCTGTACAAATACTTGTTTAATCTCGTTAAAAGGATATTAAAGTATCTAAGCACTTTGGAGTTAGAAAAGGCTCTTTTTCAAAGAAGCTTTACCTATGTAGTTGAGTTATATCATTTCCATTAGGTTTTGAAAAATACTGAAAACTGATCCCAGACAGTCATTATTACTTTGGGGGACCCAAGGTTGAGAACTGCTGGTTTTAGCTATTGGTCAACGTCCCATCTTGATGGTGACTCCACTGGTGAACAATTTCCAGTATTCCTTACCCCAACCCCACCTCCATAAAAATGTCCCTGAAATTATAATATTCCATCACGCAATTTAATTAAGTCAGAAACATTTAGCCAGCGGAGTTCACAAACAAGTGCAAGTCAGAGACCAGGTTGACGCTGACGGCTTACTATGGGCTAGAGTCGTGCTGAGTCCTTAACTTCCACTCTCTCCTTTAATTCCCAGGCCTAGCTTGGTAAGGTGGGTATTAGTATGCACATTTTACAGACAACAGAACCCGGGAGTTCAGAGAATTTAAGTAATAACTGGCCTAAAGACAAATCATCAGGAGGGGATAAGGCCATTATTCAAACCCAGTCAATCTAGCAGAGCCTCTGCTTTGCTGTTTCTATTTAAATACAGTCATGCGCTACATAGCAACGTTTCAGTCAATGACAGCGTGTAGGAAGGTAATCCCATAAGATTATAACAGCATACTTTTACCTTTTCTATGTTTAGATACACAAATACTTACCATTATGTTACAACTGTGTACAATATTCGGTACAGTAACATGCTGTACAGGTTTGTAGCCTAGGAGCAATAGGCTACACCATGGAGCCTAAACCTTCTAGGTGTGTGTAAGTACATTCTATGATGTCGCACAGGGATGAAATTGCTTAACGACACATTTCTCAGAACATATCTTTGCCATGGAGCGAGGCATGACTGTACACGAAAAACTTGAAATTCTGAAATGTTCAAAGTGACGACACAGTATCTCCTTACCTAATATACAGAAAGCTGAATTTTGTATTCTTTAATGTAACTTTTTAGAGGAAATCTGTTGTCTATGTATTTTAATCTTATTACCCATTTTATAAAAATGCATCCAAAAAGACGGAGAGAAGCCCTTATCAGAGCATGTGTCCAATTTTTTATTCAGAAAACATGATAATTTAAGAACATTTGAAGCCATTTATCCCCCTAGACAATCCTCAGAGAATATTCTCAGAATAACCAGAGTCATAGCAGCCCTAGGGACAATGTCCCCTTCTCATGTACAGTTTCAGGCAGCCAGGACCGGGGCCAATTCAGAGAACTTTTGTAAAATGGCATCAAGGTCTCATGGCCCTTGATACTGACTAAGATCAATTAAAGATTATTTTGCCAGTTTGGCGAAACAAGAGGAAAGACAAGATGAATACTGCTAAGGAATAAATCCAGGGGACATTAGGAAAAAAGTCTTCATAATGTCTAAAATAGGACATCGTCATCACAGTGTTTGACTCACGCAAACATTTAAATTTTTAAAACAACCACGTTGCGTGAACCTGGTATGATTCCAATTCCCTGAAACTGGGTTCTAATAGCTCTGTTCCAAAGAGGCTAAGTGGGCCTTCCTACATTCCCCCCTACTTGGAACAAAGAAAAGACAATATCCTCATCCTTATATGACCCATGAGCAAAGAGAATAAAAGATCAAAAGGGAGACATCTGCCCACCTGAGAAACCATACACAGTATGAATATTCAGATGGAATACCGGGTTACAGCCGATTTCTCCCTTTCCCAGGCAAATGATACCAAGCGTTAAAATACGTTCAATACTAGTTTGAAATGTACCCACATATCTTAAAAAATACCCTGCCGCAATAGTTGACAAATGGGCAAAACGTGTGTGTGTGTGTGTGTGTGTGTGTGTGTGTGTGTGTGTGTATCTAAGAGGTCTAATAGGGACAGTTCCCTACTAGAAGACATTTATATTTTTAGGAGCTGCCTTCTAGCAGCTAAGGCAAGATACACATCTTCCCAAGTGTCACCCACCACACTGAGAAATGTGATGCAAATTTAAAACTCCCAGAAACAAACCTTTGTCTGAACTGCCCTAACAATAAAGAATCCCATTCTATTGAGACTTAAGAAATTTCCCATTATTGGTCAACTTATAGAATATACTTCTTCCTGAAGAAATCAGTTTTTTTCCTTCAAAATAAGTGAAATCCTGATACAATTAATATGACATAGAAAAATCTCAGGTTGCTTATTTACCTTAAGCAATATTGTTTACACTAAACTTCTGGCAAAAGAAAGGAGAACGGGGTGGCTTTCTTTTGGGTGCATGATGCAGGAGGAGGTAGATTTTGACCTGTAGGAATCAGCATTTGCAGAATCGTACTCCCACTCCTTTGATGGCCCATGGAGACATAAGCAAGCATGCATATGTCCCCTGGCGCAGCTGGACAGACTGATTTGTCCTAGATCATATGCAAATAATTGACAGAGGAACTGGTACTGAATCTATCAGTACGATGACCTAAGCACTAATTCTAAACTAATCAGATTTAACAGAAATCATAAAGTGGAATACAAAGATATTTCTAATGGCATGGGTATCATGAGCATTATTTCTTGAGCATTGTTTTAGCTGATTTCAAATGACTCTTTGGGGAGACAGACGAAATGAACTATGAGTGCTGAACGAAGTTCGCCTAAGCCAAACAGAGAAGGGGTGTGTGTGCGCAGTAGCACCACCCCAAGTGGCAGCCCTGGTGAGTGAGGGGCCTAAGGCAACAGCTAGTGACATTAATGAATGTCAATAAGAAAAATACCGAAAAAATAAAAGGGAGCAAATTTTGTCACATCTGGCAGAATAACTGAAGCTGAATGATTTGTGAAGTTGCGTGTGACCATCCATTAATGCTCTAAGGTTGGGGGTGCACATAGTAGAAACAATTAGGAGATTCACGGCTAAAGAGAAGCATCTCTCAGTTCCTCTTCTCCCTTCAAAACCCAGAGGGATTTGATCTTTAATTCACTGGAGATGAGTGAGAGGACTAGCAACTACCATGTGAGTACCTACTATGCGCCCGGCTTCCCCGATCTCATTTCACACGATGGCTTCCAGGAACCACCAGGATCCCCGACAGAGGCTCCTTCTGTGCTGCGTGACCTGCTTTGCTCCTGCCACTGCAGACACCCACGCTGCTGCAGACTCCGAGCCACAGCGAGGCTCAGAAGATCAAGGGACCAGTCACAGCAGCCTTTTTAACTTTGGGAAAACCCAATGCTCACTTCACTCAAACGTTGCAAAGTGGTGCCATGACCCTTTAGCTCTTGGCTCGCCAATTCAAAGAGCCACATCACATACAGCCCTTAAGCTGCCCACGGCATGATTCCGTGTCTAGTTCCTTTCCAGGTCCCCCTAAGCGGAAGACAGTTCTGGCAGGGAGTCTGGGCAAGATTACTATAATATTTAGCCTTTGTCCCTTCTTTTGCTATGTCTTATTGTAGAATGAGGCACGCAGGTCTCGGAGATTAAGTATGCTGGACTTGAGACCTGTGCTCAGAAGGTACCTGCAGGACCTCAAACAGGCTTAATCCAGCCCAGGAATCTCCATTTCAAAGATGAAGAAACTGAGGTTCAAAAAAAGCAGACACCAGTCCCTTCCTCAGTGAGCAGGGGAAGGCCTGGGATAAATTTAATGCCAATACCATACCTCCTGCCTTAATAAATTTACTGAGCACCTGACCAGGTGGGGAAATGGGCAGAACTGAATGAGGCCAGGCTTCCCTCCCTCAACTACTGGTGTGAATGGATATACACAACCACACTTCCTCTCTGGGCTTTCATTTTCTAATCCATACAGTGAAAGAAGAGAGGATTGGATTGGTGATTTCCAATGTGCCTTTCAGCTCTGAAACTGTCTCAAGGCTTGAGGATACAATTATGTTTGGGCGCGTGTGAGTACATATTATATATCATACATACGAATATAGACATACATACATAGGATATGTTACAATCAAATGCTGTTTCCAACCATACGTTTTGCCTAATCTCCCCAGCGACCATTTTTCCTAATCCCAAACCAGGGATAGACTCATCACTGCAGCGCCTCAGAATCCCAGGCGTGCGGTCCGCGCCCCCGTGGCTCCTCTCCAAACACCCAGTGCAGAGCGAGGAGGAAGAGGGGCTCTAGTACTTTAACATGACCTATTAAGTCATTAACTTCCTTGAAGGAAACGGCCAATCTGAGGCAGGGCTGGGCTGTGGGGGAGAGAACACACCGCAGGAAGCACAAATTAAAGGTGACAGACTGTGGCTGCCCACATGTCGGGCCCTGTTGCCAATGCCCCGAGTGGACAGCGCGTGCCCAGGTTCGGAACAGTCCTGGCTCCGAGCCCACCTTTGAGGGCAGGAACCTGCACTCCTGGGTTTGCACATCCTGCGTAAGCAACTCTGAAACCGTGTCGCGCAGGGCGTGCGGCGGGAACTTGGCTCTTCTTTCCTAACGCACGTGGCCCGGCCCGGCGCGGGGCTGAAGCGCACGGGCGGGTCCCCTCCCCGCCCGCCCCGCGGCCGCCGCCCGAGCCGCCGGCGCTAGGACCCCGCGCGCCGCGCGCACTTCCTGCCGCCCCGGTCCGAGCCGCCGCCCGCGCCCTACCTGCTGAAGCAGCACTCGCAGTGGTTGCCCCGCTCGTTCACCGTGAGCACGTAGGCGTAGGCCGGGCAGGAGAAGAGCAAGTCCCCCACCTGGAAGCGCTGCAGGGCCCGCAGCCCCCGGCCCTTGCCCGGGCTGCAGAAGCGCTCCAGGCCGCCGCGGCCCTCGGCCCTCATGGTGGCGGCGCGGAGGGGCGCCCGGCGCCGGCTGTGCCCGGAGCTGCGGCTCCCGGCGAGCTGTTATTGGAGACGCGTCACCCCGAGCTGCGGGGGGCGGGGTGGGAAGCCGCCCGGCAGACGCGGCGGCGGCCGCCACCCGCTCCCCGGAAGGGACGGCGCCCCGCCCGGGCCTCGCGCGCCCCCGGGGAGGGGGACAGGCCCGGCGGCCCCGCCCCGCGCGCGGGACCCTCGGCGGCCGCCCCGCACGCGCTCGGGGCCGTTTCCGGTGCGGCCGCGACGAAGAGCAGCAGCCCTTGCGGCTCCGGCGAGGAGGGCGTGAGACGTCTGCGCCTCCGCGGCGTCTGCACGGAGTGAGCCGGACGCTCTGCCCTCTCCGGTGCGCGGGATGGTGTCGCCTGGGGGGCCAGGCGTCCCAGGGCCTTCCCGGGCCCCTCGGCCCGGCTCGAAGGGTGACCCACCCTTGGCAAATGGAAAGGGGCAAAGACGTCCCTCAACCCTGTGTTCTTATGGCCTTGTCACAGCCCCTGGAGGGAATGATCTGGGAACCGGAGAGAAACTGGCAGAGGGGGAACCAGGGTAGAAAAGTTCGGTGTGCTGAGGGTTCAAGTGTACTTTTCCAAGGCTAAAGGTTTTTAAACCTTGTAAGGCTTTATTTAACGTGAACGTAGTTTGCCCTCTGCTCCTCCGGTGGAAGTTAATTGCATGGACGGAAGAGGAAATGCAGTGCTCAGCCCTGCTTGCAGAGTCCGCCTGCTGTGAAGGACAAGAGGAAGCAGGAGATAACCTTGCCTTCAAGGAACTTGGACTCTTATTGGGGGCCAGAGTGACGCCGTGGCCAGAACACTGCGCTAGAATTTGCAGTGGTGTTAATAGGCTTGACCACCCGCCAACTGTGATCTTACAAAAATCATTTCAGTTGTGAGTCACATACAGGGTTTAAAGCAGTTAAACCCCAAAACATAAGCCCTAGACACATGCATGCTATTGCTCTTCATATGGGAAAGAATATGATCTGTGTTCCACATAGGATTATGTAAAGACTAAAACTGATACACGTGAAGTAAAGGCTCAGTGTGAAGTGATAATTTAGCACAAAACACTACTTCAAACTATGATCTCGAACTGCGTTACCCCTGTAAGTGCAAGACTAGTTTAGCAAAGGGAAACACGAATACGCTTTGGAGTGTGTCATTAGATCAGTGTAACATTTGGCACTCCAATAAAATTTCTTTATTAGTAGCAAAATGAATAAGCCTCTAGCCCTTCTTCAAGGAAGATATGGATACTATTTCATTTTTGCATTTTAAGAAGTATTGACTGTGCCAGTCACTGGGATACAAAGATGGACAAAATATGTCCCCGGGTCCTTGCATTTGACACTTTCAAGTCTGATAAGTTACCGTTAGTTATTGAGCATTACGGACCTGGCATCCTGCTAAGTCATTAAACACATTATCTTGTTTAATCCTTGCAACAGCCTAATGAGCTAAGTGTTGTGTCCCCCATTCCCAACATTAGGAAACTAAGATCAAAAAGAATGATTTCTAAGGTCATACAATATGTTGCAGAATTTGATTTCAAAGTCAGTGTGAATTTGAGGCCCATGCTCCTAACCACAGTGTTCTGCCGCAGACAAGCACAGTTCACCGGAATAAGTGTAATTATGGCGGCTTGTACAAAATGTTCTGTGGCAATGCAGGCAGTAAGTGACAAATTCAGCCTCGGGAACTGTCAAGGAAGGCGTCTCATTTAAGTAACATTCAAACAGCCTGACGGATGGACAGGACTTTGCAAATGGAAGAGGGGAGAAGAGTTTTCTGGGCAGAGAGAACTACACAGAGCGTGTCGTTGGGGCCCCCTTAAGCAATTCCAAGTAGAGCATGGCTTCTTGGAGGACAGGAGGTCAGGCAGGAACTGTGGAAAGGCATCTTCTCCAGAGGCGAGTTTTGTCCCAGAGGCCGTGGGGGAGCCAGTGTTTAAGCAGAGGAGTACCACGAGCAGTCCAGTATTTTAGACGGAGTACTGCTGGCAGCGTTGCAGGTGGACTGCAGGGGGGAGAGAAAGAACCCGACCACCAGTTAAGGGAGCGTTTGCAGTTTCTTAAAGGAGAGGTGAAGAAAGCTGGCATCACGGCAGTGGCATCAGGGAAAAAGAGGGAGGTGTCAAGGGTAACTCCGATTTCTTGCCTAGGCGTGTAGTTTCTCTGTGTGGGAAGACGTAAGGCAGGCAGAGAGCAGATATTGGTTTTCTAGCTTTAGTCTGATCAATCTTGTAGGTTCACGACAGGAACTATATATCCTAGAATTTTTGGAAAGAAAGAGGCATTTTCTTACTAATGAGAAGGCAAGGCTCCATGAAGTTAAATACCTTGCCTAACAATGCAAGGGCAGAACTAGCTTGAGATTCCATAATGTATTCATTCGACCTTTATTTATTACAAACTTACTGTGTTCCAGGAATAGTGGCAAGAGCTGGTGATAGAACAGTAACAAAAACTGCCTCCTCCCCTCCCCTCACAGAGCTTTGTAACAGTCTGGCTAGGAGGCAGACATTGATCAGATCATCACACAAACAAATGCAAAGTGTCAGTAGTCTCAAATGCTAAGGCAGCGTTTAGGGGATTTGACCTAGTCTGGGAAAGCTTTTCTGAGAGAGGAATGCCTGATCTGCAATCTGAAGGATGAATAGAACCTAACCAAGAGAGGTCCTCTTGGCCAGGGTACAGGAGTTTACTTTAGCAATAGAAAGCTGCTGACAGGTTCCAGACTACTGTATTAGATAAATTGACCCTGACAATTGTGTTTTATTACAGGTGGATAGTTACACGTAAAGGAAAGAATTTTCTCAAACCTTAGAAGTTTCTGAATACCTACCTACCTAGGCAAATCTTGAACACATTTTTGGACTCTAGTTTTTTTAACATTCTGGGTCCTCTAACCAAGTACAAAGATGAAAAGACTGACATAGAAGTAAAGAAGCAATTATAATACAGAAGGCAGTTTGCTGTTTCAAGGATTAATTGTGTGAGTAATCTATTTATTTATTTTTTTAATGACAAGTAATATTTGTTCTCTGTCACTGGGAAAGATTTCCACAGCTGAGAAAAAACAAACAAACAAACAAACAATAGCATAGCTATGAAGCTGTCTTGCCAGATGAGTGTCTGCAAGAGACTTTCTCGAGGGTAGAGGTGACTGATTTGAGAACACTGGGAAAGAAACAGCCTCATTTCAGAAAAATCCCTGTGCTGAATTTAAGTGACTCAAGATGGAGAAATGGTCAGTGAAGCAATTAGCTATGAATTTAGGAACGTAAATTACGAAGAAAACTGTGTTTAAAATAAACAGCCAAGAAATGGCAACAAGCCAGCCGGGGCAGACCGATGACAGCGCTCTTCATGAAGCTCATACTTGTCACTTGGCCACTCTGCGTTCTCACATTCCGTGAAAGGAGTCTTCCAGCTGCCAGGGCCCATCGGCCTTTTCCACTCCTCTGCCCCATAACTTGGAAGGAATAGAGTTTGAAAAGAATTTTTGGGTTACTTTGTCTCATTGAAACTCAGGAAAAGAAGCGTTAAAAGGACAAAGCCCCCCCCCCTCTGCTTAATTTCTCTAACCAGAGGTTGAGCTAGTGCATGAGTAAAATATCCTTCCAACCACAGATTAGCACATGAAAGAAATAGCTCTGGCCTAGACAAATAAAATCTTAGCAAAGAAGGACTACCAATGAACACGAACAAAGGACCTTTACCCTATATTGCAATCCCTCTACATGTATTTCATTTATTGAGTATGTATTATGTGCTTCCATTGTGATAGACCGTAGTCATATGAAGGAGAAAAGGCCAACATCCATGTAAACAGTTATGAAGTGGCTGAATAATGGCACTCGTAGATACGTTAGGTCCTAATTCCTGAAACCTGTGTTACCTTATATGTGTTAAATTAAGGATCTTGTGATAGTGAGGGTGGCCTGGGTTATCCAGGTGGGCCCTCAGTGCAGTCACACGTGTTGCTGTGAGAGAGGCAGGAGGAGATTTGACACAGACAGAAGACCACCGAGGCAGAGATTAGAGTGATTTGGTGATAAACCAAGGAATGCCGGCAGCCACCAGTAGCTGGAAGAGTCAAGGAACAGTTTTCTTCCCCTACAGCTCCTGGAGGGAGTGTGGCCCTGCTAACACCTTAATTTCAGCCCGCTGCTTGCTGCCGATTTCAGACTTTTGGCCTCCAGAACGATGATAGAATAAAGTTCCATTGTTTCAAGCCCCCCCAGTCCATGGTAATTTGTCACAGCAGCCACCAAAACTAATACAAATTACAGTACAATAAAATTTGAATAGGGGGCCGAACGAAATGCAGTAGAAAGGTTTCACAGAGGACTGGACATGTTAGCTCCTTCTAGAAGGAAAAGTAAAGACTGACTGAGGGAAAGGGGCTCCCAAAATGGGTTTAAGACACTAATGGTACAAATTCACTGGGTTAGGAGAGAATTCGACAATCCAGGGGACTTCTTTTCTTGGATTTAACAAATGTTTACGTAGCTGTCATTACATACCAGACACACCTTTAAAACATATTCTCATTTAATCCTCCCAACGGCGTTCTGTAGATGAGGACCCTGAATCACGGAAGTGAAATAACTTGACCCTGAGGGGCAGAGCAAGATGGCCAAACAGAAACCTTCAGCAATTGTCCCTCTGCACAAACACAATAATTCAACAACTATCCACGCCAGCAAGCGCCTTCAGGAGAACAAATCAGGTGAGTGGTCATACTACCTGGTTTTGACACTGTATCAAGGACACAGGCACTGAAGAGGGCAGAAAACAGTCTTGCATCTCCTATGCTATCTCCTCGCCCAGTCCCTGGGCAGTGCCTCGCCGGCACACCAGGTGGAGAGAGAATCTGTGTGCCTGGCGGGGGAGAGTACAGTGATTGCCGGGCTTTGCATTGAAACTCAGGGCCGCCCTGGCACAGGGGAACACAGCACAGGGCAGAATTCTGTTCGTGCCCATGGAGGGAGCCTTTGGACCAGCCCAGCCAGAGAGACTCCCTCTGCCCCGCAGCCCGAGTTCCTGCCAGCCCGACCACCGACTGACAAAAAGCAGCCTGGGCCCTGGACTAAATTCAAAGGCAGTCGGGCCACAAGGATTACAGTCCTCGGGCAATTTCTGTGGCTGTGCTGGCTCAGAGCCAGCGGACTTGGGGTGCACATGACCCAGTGAGACACCAGCGGCTGTGGCCAGGCCCTGGTGGGGTGATACTTTGAGATATTGGCCGAGGATCGTGCAACCAGCTCTACCTTTCCTTTCACCCCTTCCCATTACGTCCCATTTAGTGGCTTCGAGAAGAAAGGGTGTTGCAGGATAGGAGCGAAAAGGCTCAGGGCTTCACAAGCCCAGGGTCTTAGATTGCAAAAGCCTGAGGCCTCGGGGGACTCTGGGCTCCGATCTTAGCAATTTCATGATAATGCAGGAGCGAGGACTCCCTCTGCCCAGAGAAGATTCTCCAGGGTTAGGATAAGGGAGAATTGGAAGGACAGCCAGAGAGAAGTCGGGGTACCTCTCCGAGAAAGGGGTGTGTACCATCGTCTCCTTCTAGACTGAACCCTGGGTGAGTGGGGTAACAGGACTAAAAGCCCCTATTGATTTGAAGGGATTCAGAAGAGAGGTAACTATACCCTAGTCGCACAGAGACCCCCCCCCCAATTCCCTGTGTAATAGAAATGGGTGTATGGGAGAAATGACTGAAGCCTTTCGTGGGAAGCAGGAGAGTGGTTTCCCATGCACCCCAGAGAAGCCCTAAAGTAGACAAATGAGCCATATGCTGTGATCTAAATATTGGTGTGCCCCCTCCATTCATATGCTGAAATTGTAATTTCCAAGGTGGTGGTGTTACGAGGTAGGGTCTTTGGGAAGTGATTAGAACATGCGGGTGGGGCCCTCATGAATGGCATTAGTGCCCCTATGAAAGAGGCCCCAGGGAGCTTGTTTGCCCCTTCCGCAATGTGAGGATGCAGCAAGAAGGCGCTATATATGAGGAACAGGCCCTCACCAGACTCTGAATCTGCTGGCACCTTGATCTTGGTTCCCAAAATAAGAAGAAGTAACTGTGGTCTTTGGTATAGCAGCCAGAATACACTGAGACACCATCCAAGAGCATCATTGTGGATGAGAACAAGGAATAACCCAGAGATCTCTGGACCGATGACCAAGGACCAGAGATGTTCCCACCCCATCAATCACTCAACGCCCTAGCATCATGGTGCCGACCACACGCAAGAGGCAACCCTAGGGAACCAACTGAGATGACATTTTTACCACCCAGGGAAAATGAGGGCTCATAATGAAAATCGTCAGCTTCTTAAATACATGAGTTTATAGATGAGTTTCATCTTTCCAGTCTCTCCCTATTCCATATGACTTTGTTACTGCTGTCAAACACATTGTCTTAAAATAACTGCTTTATAATGACACTTTTGTTGAAAAACTTCCAGTTGCCCTTTATTGTCTGTCTCGTCAAGGCCAAGGTCTTCCTTCTCACTTTAAAAACCCAACTTGTACCTTACTCAGCTTGAATTCTATCTATTCTGAGAAGCCTTCTTCAAACATTTCTTCTCACACTAATTTCTGGTTCCTAGGTAAGTCTTTTCTGTACCTTGTTGGCATATAATCGTCAACTTTTTACACATATGTATGTATGTATGCATGTATGTATCTATGTGTCTATCTGTCTATATCTCCCTGTGTACGTTAAATGATCTTCAAAGGGAAACATGCGTGTTGTATTTATTTCATAGTCTTCTCCGTGGATAGCTTGATACTTGTTATGTGTTAGATTTGGAAATATTTTCTGAGTGACTGAAGAATAGAAAGGACTGATAAAGTTTTGATGGGTGGTGCACTTTGATTTTGATGATGTTTTTGACTTCGCTCCTGGACTTTATGACACCATATCCAAAGAATAAATAAACAATTCTAGGGAGTGAATCTGTGAAGAGTTTAAGGAGACCAATATCTTTATTGGTCACAATCTTTATTCTAAGGTAGTTAAAAACAATTTTAATAGTGATGAGAGTTTCCTGATCACAGAATGGAAATGTTGGCTTGGAGGACCTATGCATCCACGTGGTCAAAAGGCACCCAGGTAGTGCTCTGTCATCTCACCCGATTGCAACAGAAATAAACCTTTGCTTCCAGGCTGGAATGCAGCAAGAGCCAAGTTCCCTAATGCATAATTTACAGTCCTAACACCAGCATCTGAGCTGCATTGCAGCATTTTTACTAGCAGCACAGTTCTTCCAGAATAAGAAGCTATTTATATCAGTGCGAGAAGTAAGAAAGCCAAAGAAATCGTGAATAAATAACTCATTGAGGGTCAGATTTGATCAATTCTCAAACTACCCACCGTGTTCTCTTGTGTTTGAGGTACAAAAGAAAGAAAAAGAAAAAGCTTAAAGTGACTTTGTCCTCATGACTCAGGCAATGTAATGGTTCTGACCAGATACTAAAAATTGAATAAAGAGGCAACAAAGACCCAAGAAAAAGCCCCAGCGCTGCTGTTTGGTCCTGAACTAGACATGTAAGCTTTTAAGATTTTATCTCTAGAAAGTCTCATTATATTTTTTCCCCCATCCAAAAACAAAAAAAAGGACCGAATGGAACAAAGTTCAGAAGTCCTGCATATTTCCATCTTGTTCAGAACTGACAACTTTCTTATGTTGGGGGAGACAGTAGTGTCATCCAGTGGCAGAAGGAGGAGGGCTGGGTGCAGAATCTGACTTTGCTCCCAAAAGTGACCTTGAGCAACTCCCATCAAGCCAGATTCTCAGTGCTTTTTGCCTCCTGTGAAATCCCTACTGATTTTATTCGAGGGCAGAGAAGTTCCACAGAAAAAGGCGAGAAGTGATATTTGAAACCTTAAAGCCTTATGCTACCTTTTTTTACAGGTTTAATCTTTACATAAAATTTGAATACATCAGTAAAGTTTATTTCTTTTATATGCAAAGAGAAGAAAAATACAGGAGGGAAAAATTTATGATAGCTGTGCATTGAGCAAGAATCCATGCAAAAGCTGAACATGGTCAAATGTCATCTCAGGTGGGAGCTATTGCGACACTTCAAAAGGCTTTTTTGGCTTAGTTTTTTTTTTCCTTAGTAAGAGTTAAAAATTAGTAACATTAAGTGTTTGTTATTTGGGAAATAATTAAAATTTAAGGCGGATACAGCACATTTTCTTAATCTGGAAAAAGAGGATTTCTTGTTTGCTTGATAACAAATGAATTTATACAACATTATCTGTAAATACAGCTAATTTAAAACGCAAATAATTATTTGAGCCCCCCAAAGTGCTGGGATTACAGGCATGAGCCACTGTGACTGGCCCATTGGAAATGTTTTGGAAAGTATTGAGATGTCAAGCAAATATTTTATCTGATTATGAAATTTTTAAAATTCAGGCTTTTGTTTTGCTGGCTTGTTTTTCTGAAATACAGCTGTGCAAATGCAGAAGGTGAAATTTTTTCCCTCCCATCAATTGCTAGTTTTCCTTTAATACAAGCTACATCTCTGTCTTTTCTTATCTTCAGTATTTTGTAAAATGAAATCAGACAATACTGAAAAATATAGATTAAGTGGGAAAAAATGATTAATAAGTGTAGCTTTCCGGGTCAAAGGATAAACCAACTGAAAAACTTCCACTTCCCTTCATTATTCAGTCATTTATTGATTTAACTGTGTAAAATGCTTTCTTGGGTTATGTGGAGAAGCCAAAATTAAATTGGAGTCAGATCTTGTCCTCTAGGAATTCAGACTCTTAGAAGAGGACACATGACGTATACTTAGAGCGCTGTAAAAATCACCTAGAATGAAAACCTCATGAGGTCAAGGATGTTTGCTTTGCTCACTGCTGTAGCCCCAGACAATGCCTGATACAAGGTGGGTGCTCGGTAAATATTTGTTGGATGAAGAGATAATATAAGGCAGAGTGTTGAGCTGTATTAGAATTAAAAACAAAAAAGCAAAATCACTAATAGGATAGATAGGTAACTTCCTACATCTTTGAAATTATAAATGTCATTTATAGATAAATAATCTGGCAATTAGTCTGCAAACAGAAGCCTCTGTGCATTGCTATTGTTCAAATCCATCAATTTCTCTGCCATCCTCTTCAGGTAAGATCGTGAACGCACTACTTAATGTGATTAACACATTTCCTCAGTGAAACAAGAAAGTTAGACTAGATGGGTGTTTGTGGGGTCCTTTTGGGTGGCGGAATGATTAAAGGTACAGCTATCCCATCAAACTGCTGATTTCATAGATTATTATTACCTCTGATGGAGACTTAAAGGAACAATATTACATAAATAATAGTAAAGGTGTTATGCAAATATGACAAAAATTGTAAAAACAAGACATGAATGAAGTTTGGGAAGCATGGGAAGAAAGATCATTAAGGTCATTTGAGTTTTAATGTTTTATTGTTTAAATTAACATCGACCAAAAAAATTGCCTTCGCCCCACCAAAATAATGTTATATCTAGTTCACTTTCTTATTTTCTCTGAATTTTTTTTCCAAGAACTTTCTGGATGCTTGACTAAATATACACAGTGTATATTTGTCTTGGGGTGTTTTCTTACAGAGATCTCTTTACTATAACTGTGCCTCTTAAGGAGAGGCGCCAGTGCCTGCTGAAGTTTTCACTTGTCTGCAGCAAAATGAGAAAAACGTCAACAGTGTGCTACTTACAAGGCTGCACTGACTCATCTTAAAGGGCTTTTTAAAAAAATCTGAAATCAGAACATTTCCAAGGTTGGAATATCTTTTCTTTCTAAGCGATGGAGGCTGTAGATGGTATTCTTTTTAATGTTCTAGGCAAAATAACAGTTGCCAATCCTCTCTGCATCCCCTCACCTTTTAAAAACCATTGTGCTGGTCTCTGACATGTAGAGGCATGAATGTTATGAATAGCATTACAGTGTCATTACAGAGACTACTCTGGAGTTATTCCTTAACACAGATTGTTGAGTCTTCAAATAAATTTATGCTAAATGCTCAGAATGATGACACCTTGATTTATTTTAGGACTTGATCATGGACAGTAGTGCATGTCTACACCGTTTAATATACCAGACTGCTGTGGATCAAGAAATACAAGGTGACATGCAATTAAATAGAAAACTATCATTTCTTTAAAGAAAGTTAAATAATTCATTTCTGTCCTTATCATTATTTCATTATTTTTGGGAAAGAGATTAGACATCTCTGATGACAGTGTTGCTAACACTACCATATTAAACAAGCATTTTCTGATGTAGTTTTATTGAATCCTATTTTTTTCTTTGACTATAAATGATTTATTTGTGCTACCCAGAGTGCTAAGAAAACACATTGTGGAAAAAATCCACAAGGCCACTGATATTTTATTGCTCTATAAGCAATGTATATTAATTTTACAAAGTTTAGAAAACACATATAAACCCAGTGATTACTAGTGTAAAGTTTTTGTTGTAGATCTTTCTATACCTTTCTTCATGCACATATATTTACAACAAAAAGAGGATTATATTGTACAAACTGTTTTATAACCTGCTTTTTCAACTTAAAAATAGGTTGTAGTCTCTTTCTATGACAGTAAATATTTTTCTACATCATTTTAGTGGCTTCATATTGTGATTTTCTATAAGGTACTATCATCTATTTAACTAGTTCCTTGTCTAATTTTTTTCTATTATCATGTTGAAATAAGCATCTTTGTCAAGTTAAATGAAATTATTTATATTCATGAATAATCCATTAGACTAAGTCCTAAAATTAGAATGGTTAGGTAAAGTGTATACAAATTTATAAAACCTGATACATTGTATGGAACTGATACAAAAATGTATGCATTTATTTATTTGTACATTTATTTATTATAATGTTTACAGACCAGAAAGAATAATTTAACTCATTGCATATCACTGCCTTGATTTCATTTAATTTCCAAAAAATTCATCACAGCTAATATGAGACATTTTAGATCAAATCATCAAACTTTGAATAAAGGGATCCTACGTCATCTAGTTTTATTCCAGAGTTGAGGAAATTGAGGCCAAAGTCATTGCATATCTTGTTCACAGTCATAGCTTACAAGGAGCAGAGCCTAATCCAATCTTGGACGCAGGTGCTCTTTTCTCCTTGCAAGATGCTCAGGGAAGTTCAAGTTTTTCTTTAGATATCCAGGTAAGCCTTGAGAATTTGAATGCACAGAAGTTAAGCAGACTCTAAGATATAAGTCTCACCCTTAATTTTGTTGTTGATGCTATTAGCAAGATAGGATATTTAAAAATTATTTTGTGATTAAAATGCTTAGCTCAGAAAAGCTTTCTAAAAAGTTGCTTTATTATCTGTAATTTTATATAATTTTATACCAATGGCCACCAAGTGCTGTATAATTCTATTAGATGCTGCTTATATTCATTTATTTATTTAAAATGGAAATAGCTTTGTTTTTTCTAAACAAGACATATTCATTGTAAAACCAATAATAAACAATAAGAAAAATATAAAATACAAAGTAAAAATCATATATAATCCCACCAACCAAAGATAATTACTCTATTATACTACTATTTTGGTGTATATCTATCCATGTTGTCTTGTACATGTATAAACTTTATATGATCTATGTATCTAGAGAGACAGCATACACAATTTCATACTGTTCTATAATCTGCTTTTTCCCAAATGTCACTGACATCTTTTAATGTCAATAAATATTGACCTATATCATAATTTGCAATGGCTACATAGTCTTGCACTTTAATTTGCTTAACCAACCCCTACTTTACGGGCATTAGGATTGCTTGAGGTTTTTAACTAGTCTAAACAATACTGCAATAAACAATCTTTAAATGGTTGTTTAAATATCTCTAAGAAATTAATTGCTTTTCTTTTGGGAAGTGTTCCAGGTAGTATTGTTTTGCGGAGCTTCACAATGTACATTCATGTTATCAGCGAATATTTACTGAATACGTACCAACTATTCTAGGTGCTGGGATTAATATTTTAATGACTCTGAAAATTCTGACAGTAAAGAAACATCTAAAATTTTGCTTAATTTAAGGTTTCTCCATCTTTTTTTGATCATGAAACCACCCGTTTTTAAAAATAGAGTCTCTACTAATATTTCATTAGTTTTATCTGGAAGGGAATTTGAAAAACTGTAATCTAGTATCAATCTTGTTGAAAAACTACTATTAAATAATTAAGTAAGTGTTTGTATCTACCTGTTACTTTTCTAGGAACCCTGAAAAATCATGGGAATTATTTAGAGGGAAGATATGTTTTAGGCATTTCAGAAGAATACATCTTTGATCTAAATTGCCAGATTAACTTCCAGAGTAAGTAGTATTTTGGTATGACTATTTTGGTGGAGAACACTGGAGATTTTTTATTTGTTTTGTTTTTTTTTTAATAATATTCATATCATTAGAACAAAAGGAATACTTAAACATAAAAGGAGAATGTGGGATCTAAAATAGTTTAGATTGATTTGTTGGGGGTTGCAGAGGAGTGAATTCCCATGGGGAAAGAGAATAGTTTAGGAGGAGAAAGTCAAAGAGAGAGAGAAAGAGAGAGAGAGAGCGAGCGAATTACTAAGAGGAATTAAGAAGGGCGGTTATGAAGCCTTTCACAGCAACATGTGAAATAACTAAAAAAAATTCGGTAGAAAAAGAAAGATACAAAAACCCTATTCATTATATCTAAAAACCGGAGGAAAAATACAATAAAATAATAGTGTTTGGATTGGGTTCTTTTTTCCCTCTTCTCTAATTATCATTTTCATTTTTATTTTTAAAATATACAATAAAGTTGAAAAGAAAAGAAATACTAAAGGATCAGACAAAATTAGGAGAAGAGAGGCTTATGGAGGAGGAGGAAGATGGTGGGTGAGTCGAACAAAGGCAACAAATAGATGAAAGTGAACAAGTACAGAAGGGAGAACGTTCAGTTTGGCCTGGAGGAGATCATTAATGGCCCAAGTGCTGTGAAGTGGACAAAAGCCAGTCTGTAGTGGGGTCAGATGAGAGAACCAGGGAAGAATAATTTTTGTAGGACCCAGGATCATAATAATTCACTTAGCGGTTCCCCCCCAGCCACTATTACTTTCGTTCTGGTTTTATCATGTTGGGATTTTGCCTATATCAGTTTTTTTTTTCCCCCAGACACTGAAAAATGAAAACCTTAAAAAAAAGAAATCCTATGAGTAAGTTTCTTTGCCTTCATTTTTGAACCGAAAAATAAAGAAATAATAAATTCTCTTTCTGAGCCCTGCTCTATGTGCTTGAAATGCTACCGTACAGAAATCTTAATGTTATACTCTGTGCATGCCGTTTAAAAACAGAAGAACTTGGTCGCCCAAGGTCATTTCACGTGTCTTTTTTCCTAAGTGATTTGTGTACATTTTATCCATAAAAGCCAAATTATTATGAAAGGATGTGGAATATAGGTTTAAGAAACTCAAAGAACAAAGTGCATTCTTTGCTCTTTGAATTTCTTAAAATTAAGTTCTTAAGACTCCTGCTGCTTATCTTCAAACAAGCAACCTTGAAACTACTCTATGAAACCCAGTTAAAGGACGAACCAAAGAGTTTCACTTATTAAAAAAAAAAAAAAAAAAAGC
>RJWJ010025934.1:0-23413 GCA_004363605.1 Indri indri
CATGTGCAGCCTCTGCTTTGGAGGGAAAAGTAAATTCTTTCCTTCTGTGAAATATAGAATTCCTTCAGTGAAATCCATAAATTGTATTTTGTAACAACTGGGCAACGGTATTGTGTATTTGTAAAAAACATAGCCTTTGGCATAAAACCCAAGAGAGTCTGAATTTATTTAATCCTTGAAATAACTTCTCACAGCCCCATTCTCCTTATCCTCAAAAGGGATTTAGAGAGTTATTGTGAGAATTAAAGAAAATAATGACGCACGTGGAAACATCCCGCCAGCACCCAGTGTGAGCTCACTTGCTTTGGCTTAAGCAGATCAAGTGTGGATTGCGGCTTTAAAAAAAAACAACAAAAAACACAAATTGTTTTTGAAGATAGTATTCCATTTAAAAAGCAAAGTCCCAAATTTTATTCCTTATCCTATCAAAAAGAATGAAGAGAAGTAAAGTGTGTGTGTGTGTGTGTGTGTGTGTGTGTGTGTGTGAGAGATGCTTGTGTTCGAGGGGGTTAGAAGAAAGAATCAATGAGACTGCAAATTCTCAGATGTTCACTACCAGGCAAGGCACAGAAATAGGCATTCTAAGCAGTTTCGAAAATATTGTAAATTAATCCCCAAGTCACAACTCTTTCAATTATATGCATTAGAAAGCAAACCCAAGACAGCCCACTGCTGTCAGCAGGGCTGGCTAAGGAAAGTGAGCCTGCCTTTCCATCTAGTGAAAACATTTGACAAGGGCACGTGAGTGGGAGGCTGTGAAGAGAACCTGCTTGGAGCTGATAGTGTTAGCTTTCTTCTGACCCGCTTTCCATACCGCGAGCGTTTGATTTTTCTTTTTTGTCACTGACTCATGCTGATTTATTAGGCTGTGTGCTTCAAGGGCATTGGGAGATTGCATGTAGGAGCAGGTCTCAACTGGGAAAGTGAGAATTACTGTATCAGATGATACCCAATTAACTAGTGACAAGCACAGCAGGTAAAATTGGAACGTAGGCTTTATCTACCACGTAGCATAAACACTTGCTACATATTAAACATTTTTAAACCTGGTGGGGCTTTACCTACTCATTTCTCCTTCCCTGCCTCCTGCCCACTTTCTCTTCCCTTCTAAGCAGGAGCTGTTTCTACACATGTGAGTCTTAAGACTGACAAGTCCTTGAGATGTGTTCCAGGATTCAAGGGCAGAGCTTTTCTGGGGGTGCTGTCTCTCTGGGAAGCCGCCAGCCACACACCAGCCCACAGGGCACAACGGTGGCAGCAGAGGCATAAACCTACTTCGGAATAATTGCTTTTACTTTCTTCGTGGATGACAGAGTTGTACAATGATGGTCCAGCTCTGAAAAAGCTTTTCCACTCCCGTTCTTCGGGTAGCTCTGCCAGCGTGAAGTTACCAGAGTGCGACGTTACCGGAGCGCGACATTCTCACTCGCCTCACCCAAAGGCGACATCTGGAAGACCGAGTTAATCTCCATGTCCACTTCCAAGTGTGGCTGTGACAGCAGAGATGGAGGCTCAGAGCTCCGCCTTTGCACAGCCCACTGCCTGCAGCTGTCTTGTCTTCCTTTGGAGTGGCACCGTGCAGTGCGTCAGGTGACCATAACGTAAGCTTAGGGACAAATGACTTGGAAATTATTGGGAAGGTAAAATGATAGGACATTAAATATCTGATATTCTAAAACCCAAATCTTATTTTATGTGCAACTACTGTTTTGAATTATCCATGCCTCCTCCCGCATCGGCTAGCATGGAAAATCCTTTAAGATCTCTAACTCAGTCACTTCCTCCAGGAGTCATTTTTTTAACCCCCTCAAGCTGGCCCAAATCTCCCTCCGCGATGCTCCCAGCATGACTGCTGCTTTAAGTTTTTATTACTGAATCTAACTCATTGCTTTTATTAGTCATCCATTTATACAGCTGTTTCTGTCACCAAGCCCGGTTTTCTCAAGCTCATGGGCAACATCGTATTCAGCCCTGCAGCCCCGGTGTCTAACACAGAATAGGCATGTGGCAGGCATTTAGGAAACGTTGAATGAGAGTCAGATATAACCTCAAGGAGAAACCTTTTCTTTGTTACTATTTATTAAATCCGGAGGACTCACATCTGATAATTTTCTTTCTCTCTGTAAAATCTCTTATCAACATCAGAGGAAAAGAGAGAGAGAATTAACAACATCCTAAATTATGTCCTGCCAATGAGAAATGAATCCATTGCTAACTTGGTAATGTCACCTTTATTTGGTTCTGGCCCTAGAGAACCTATAGTCAAAAGCCTAGGGAGGATGGTGTCCTGTTTAACTCAGGAATCCACTCTTTAGAGTTCTGTCTAAACTAGAACTGCCATATGTACTGATAGCAGGAAAGTGCTGCAAGTGAACAAATTTATAGATGCAAATAAACATCTGTTTGTAAAATCATGTATATTTAACATCTTACTGTGAAGAGTGAACCAATGTGGATATAAGCATTAGAAAATTGGCTGGGCCTAGGGGCTCACGCCTGTAATCCTAGTAGTCTGGGAGACCGAGGTGGGAGGATCGCTTAAGGCCAGAGTTTGAGACCAGCCTGAGCAAGAGCAGGAGCCCATCTCTACAAAAACGTAGAAAAATTAGCCGGGTGTGGTGGCGTAGGCCTGTAGTCCCAGCTACTCAGGAGGCTGAGGCAGGAGGATTGCTTGAGCCCAGGAGTTTGAGGTTGCAGTGAGCTATGATGACACCACTGCACTCTAGCCTGGGCAACAGAGCAAGACTCTGTCTCAAAAAAAAAAAAAATTATTAATGATTTTCACACTGCAACCTCCTTTGAAGTCACCTTGGCCTATTGTCTCTCAGAAGCACATATGTATCTCTCAGTTTATTTTACCAAATATTAATTTATTTTGCACTAGGTTAGTAGCATTTTTCCCTACAGTTTACATACAATGAGGTTTTCATTTGCGGATGGCTATTCTTTGTGACTTTTTACAGCGTAGCCTTTGGTCTCTCCTGAATTTGCTCTGTCTTTGAACACCTGCTTCATTTTGTTGGTGCTGAAATTTCAC
Organism: Indri indri; assembly: GCA_004363605.1. Classification (NCBI taxonomy): domain Eukaryota; kingdom Metazoa; phylum Chordata; class Mammalia; order Primates; family Indriidae; genus Indri; species Indri indri. Next base: position 3,038 of record RJWJ010025934.1, read on the forward strand.
ATGCATCCATTCAGCGTGCATTGACTGAGCTCCTATTATGTTGTTTAAAGTTGAAGTTATGTGTTCTGTAACAAGGGGTTCTGGGACTGTCCATCACTAGCGGTGTGACTGTGAGCCTTGTGTGGCTCTGATTAACCAACTGTAAAATGAAGATTGTGCTACGGCTGCCTTGTGAAGTACTAGTATTTAGTCAGTGTTTAGAACAAGGTGTTTAAAACAGGACCCACACCTAGGAGGTGCTAAATGAAATGGTAGCTAAATTGACATCATGCATTTCACCACGGTGGGTTTCCAATGCGACAGTCAATATCGTTGGAGTTCAAGCAGCCAAAACTGCCTAGGTCTTAGGGGCTCGTGGTTGGTGTCTACGTTTAACCCATGTAGGACTTCATAGAAAGGATTCTCGCCAGCTTTCACGGCCCCACACAATCGTATCCTGCCCCACCTGCCAAGACAATCTAACTGCAGGGCCATTTCTCTGTATTGCTGACTTCTGGGTCTTTGCTAGGACTACGTGACCACTTCATCATCATGCACGCGTTATTAATAATTACCCAGACAGACGTCCTTTCATTAACTCGAAAAGAGACCTCAGAATTCTAAAATTTCTCCTTTGTCTTTTACATCTTCCTTCTGAAAGGTTTTACTTGGTAGAAATTAATTTTTTCTAAATTAATCCTGGAGTAGCGATTGTTAAAATCCGATGACTTATTTTTGTAAAAGTAGTCCAGGTCTTGCTTGGTACTTCAGGTTATTTTAGAAAATTCCAATAACATGACTAATGTTTGACAAATTTTGTGATTTATGCTAAACTGATTGAGGTCCCTGTGGCTTCCATTCTCAAAGGTGAGATCATATTGTACTGATCCGATGATGCCCTCCTGATTAATTGCGGGTGGAGGGGCTGGGCTTTCTTTGAACTACTGCTCCATTCGATCTGATAGCAAGTCTTCCTGGGTGTTGCTCATTTCCTGTACTATTTTCATGACAAATACTGCTGTCCTTTTATTATGCAGAGGATATAATTCACTGAAACCTTGTTGGACTTACTTCCGCTTGGCTTAACATCCTCCTACCTTCCGTGGTGACATTCTTCTACCTTCCAACCTCCATGTTTATGCTGAAAAGGCTCTGGCTGGGGAGTGTGGTTCTTTTTTTACCATCAGACTCATAGGGATATTTTTGGATTATTGGTTATGATGAATATTTATGGAAAATGTTGCTGTGCTCTCCAGTGAGCAATCAATGTTGAAGAGTCTGGCCCCACAGCTATCTCTGTGTCCCTTGAAACCATGTCCGTTTTACACTTAAATGCTACCAAGTACAGCACCTTGCATGAAGCAGGACCCAGATTAAATTCCTTTAGCATTGATTTATGTTTGTGCCATGCACGATGCTAAATGTTTTCACAGATTCATTGCATTTAATTGTCAATCAATTTTTGTTTAATTGGGTTCATAAAACTAATTACATGAATTCCATTCTGATATTAATATTATGGCCTGAATGTGGCTATTAGGTTGCCTTTGCAAATGGGAGAAGTGAATTATTCCAGCCTTTTCCTGATCAGGGGGCTTTTCCTCTAGTCTTGTTTGTTTTCCTGGCATTTCCTTTAGTGTTCAGCATTTCTTTTAGCACCCACCTTGGCTCTTGGAACCGGGCTTCGCCACCCCAACATTCTCACAGCTCTCTGCTCTAATGGACCTAAGATGGTAGGGAAAGGAAAAACAGCAGGGGAGTGAGCAGAGAAGAAAAGATGAGCGCTGCTCTCAGTCGGTGTGTCTGTGGGCATACTATTTAGGAAATTGAAAATCTAAACTCCCTGCCTACAGTCCTGGCCTATCTTGAAGGTTGCGAGTCAACTCGGTAGACATGTGCAAGGCACTTTTAGGCTGGGAGGTGGGTCAGGGTGTCATGAAAGTAATATTTCAACACAGCCTCCTCCTCAGGTGGCAGCCTCCAGGTGAGTGGAAAAGCACACGAACCTGCCTGTATGCTTTCATGCAGGTCCAGGGTCACCAACTGGCACCCCACATGCTTAGAAGAGTCAAGGATTTAGCATTCAGTTTCTTAATGAAATGGTTAGTTTGGTAGACATCTAAATTACTTCTAAACCTAAGAGCTTTCTTTTTCTCAAGGGAGGTGCTATCCATTTTTGTCCTTTGCAGGGAAGGCACTGTCACAATATAAACGTAGTTGTACGTGGTCACCAAGGGCTCCTTAAGTTACTCCCACTTCCTGAGTGATATTGTCCAGCTCATTGCTTCAAATGCCAATCCCAAATGTCCATCCCACTCCAGAACTTTCTCAAACTTCAGACTCAGATGTCTCACTTCATACTTGACATCACCACTGGGTGTCTAATAAACTTTTCAAATTTAACAAATCCTAAACTGAACTCTTGCCTGTCTCTCCAAACCGGTTTCACTTATCATTCTTCCCGTCTCAGTTGATGGCAGTTCTATTTTTTCCAATAGCTTAGGGCAAAAACCTGTAGTCATTCTTGACTTCTCTCTTTGTCTCCTGCTTGACATTCAACCTACCAGGAAATCCTATTGTCTGTACCTTTAAAATAGACCTAAAATCTGTCTACTTATCACCAACTCCTGCTAACACCCTGCCTAAGTCCCTGTTGGGGCTTAGAACGTGCTACTCCAAAATACAGCACCTTGGAAACTGAGAAGACAGCAGAAGCACCTGTTTGTCACTCTCTGACCTTCCTGCACCTTTCTGTGTGATGGCCGGCCATCGAGGAACCTCTGACCTTACTCCCCTGAAAGCAGGTCATAAGACCCTATGTGACAGGTGCCCTGCACCACACCTGGAGGAAATGAATGCTACGCAAAGAGGCCAAGAAAAATCTGAACAAACAGGCCATTGCTAAATTCCCCCCAGTCTATTACCATTAGATCATATTTTTTGTCCTGTCACATTTCTACACTACTGTCCCTTCCTCGTGGAACCTAACATAAAAACACACAGTTTTCCCCGGGTCTCTGGGTCGTCATTTCTGAGGGCTCTATGTCATGTAAAACTTTGGTTAAATAAATTTGTTGTGGCTTTCTCTAGTTAATCTGCCTTTCATTATTTCAGTATCAGCCATGACCTTGGTGATGGGTGAGGAAAAGACAGGACTTTTCCTCCTCCGCTTCACCCTATCACCTTTTCCTGAATGATTCGTAAGCTCCTCCATGTCTTTCTGCTTCCACCCCATCCTCCTATGCTCTATTCTCAACATTGTAGCCATAAGTCAATCTCGTTTCATTCTTCTGCAGTATTTCCCCATTTCACTCCGAATGCTCAATATCCTGACAGTGACTTTTAGTTGCTACAGCTGTGTAACAAAGCATCCTTAAACTTAATGACTTTATATCATCATTTATTAAGTGTATGAATTCTGAGAGTCAGGAATTTAGACAGGGGACAGTGGGGGTGGCTTGTCTCTGTTCTATGATATCTGGGTCCCTCAGACTCAAAGGTACAAATCATCTGAAATCTTGTTCACTCGTGTATCTGGAGGCTGATGCTGGCCATAGGCTGAGATCTCTGCCCAGATGTCAGCCGGAACACCCCCAGATGGCCTCTCTGTGTGGCTTGGGCTTCCTCACAACATGGTGGCTGGGTTAAGAGCCAGGCAGAAGCTAGACTCTAGCCTCAGAAGCTATATAGAATCCCTTCCATCGTACTCAGTGGGATGGAATGGTCACAGCCTGTCCAGATTCAAGGGGAGGGAAATAGACTTCACCTCTTGATGGGGAGCGGTGAGGTTCTGGAAGAGTGTGTGGGACCAGAAATATTGCCCTGGCTGGTTTGAGAATACTACCTGCCACCGTGGCTCCTGTGACTGGCCTGGGCTACTTCTCTACCTTCACCTCTTCTCCCCACGGAACATTCGGCTCCAGCCACACTGACTGGAGCACTCAGGTGTGTTCCTGCCCCAGGGACTTCAGACTGGCTGCTCCTTGCACCTGCTTTGCTTTCCCTAGGATGCTTGTTGACTCCCTCCCCTGGCCCTCTGCAAGCTTTTACTGAAATGTCACTTTCCCAAGGATGCCCCTGACCACTCTGCTGCCTCTTTTTTTTTTTTTTTTGGTTAATCTCCATAGTCCTTCCCACCTTCTAATATTCTACGGAACTTTTAGGTTTACTCTTTATCATGTCTCCCTGCCAGAGTGAAAGCCCTATGGAAGCGGGAATCTTTCCTTCTTCTGTTCACTGATTTATCCCACACACTTAGTACAGTGTGTGTCACATTCATAGGAGGGGATGTGAAACGGGGAGAACATTTCTGGTTGGGACAGTTTGAACTTGTAATACTTGCTCCAGATTAACTGGGGAGCAGATCTCCGCTTTTTGCTTTTGTTTTACCAAATTATTTTTTTATTTATTTAGTTAGTTATTCTTTAAATTTTTTTTAGAGATAGGGTCTCATTATGTGAGCCCCGGCTGCATTTGAATTCCTGGGCACCTAGCAATTCTCTCACCTCAGCTGAGCAGCTGGGACTACAGGTGTGTGCCACCACACCTGGCCACATCTCTGCTTTGTAGAACCATACGACAGCAACAAAATCCCCATGTTAGCACAATGCTTGACACATAGTTGGTGCTAAAAAAACCAAAGTTTTTAACTAATTTATTTGGAAAAATTCCTAGCACAGCTAAGTTTGTAGGTTAAGCCAGCATAAGTCACTAAGATAAAGAGACCAATTTAAACAGTTGCTTTCATGGTGTGAATTTCTCTTTTTATCTTTTATGAACTAATGGATCATAACTTTTAATTGTTTCAAGGTCCATCTAAATACTTAGTTTCTTTATGAGGAATTTCAGGTACTTTTTGCAGTTCCAAAGTATGCCCCTGTCCCTCACCCCAACAAATACACGTTGACTGAAACAGGATCCTGGGGGTCACCAGAGACCCCAGGAGCACAGACCCAGGTGGCCTGGCCTTGCTTTTGCACATCCCCTACTCTAGAGTGCCTGTGAGCCCTTCAGCATAATTACCTTGAGAATAAAGGTTGGAATAAAAACAGTGAGAAAACCTGCAATAACAACAATAATAGTAACAATAGAAATGGCAGCACCATTGGTAATTACAGCCACTATTTGCTGGAAACCTCTTGGCAGCAGGTATTCTTCCAGGCACCTCATGTGTGGGTCTGGCAGTCATCACCTTGAGAGGAGAAGGCATTTTCATTTTTCAGGTGAGGAAATGCAGGGTATCAGAACTTGCTCCGGGCGTACCAAATCTCTTTTTTATTCGTAAAGTGCCTCTTAGACCCATTGGACCATAGGAATCCTTTATTCCCTTGACATTTGGTGATTTAGGAATCACTGAGTTTAAGCACGGTGTTTTTCTCAAGGAGTAGCTGATTTCGTCACTCACTGGAGGTTGACCAATTTCTCGTTAGTGGCAGGATCCCATGTTTCTGTTTGTTTCTCAATGGAAGGGTCTATCTACAATCCTCTAGCACCACTGGGGTGGCTCTTCTGGTTCATCCATAGGTTGGGGGTTACTCCACTCTTGGGCACTCTTTTCCTGTGTTCTGCAGCCGAGCTCATGGCTACCAGATGGGAAAGGGGAGAGGCACAGAGTGCATGTGAGCCAGTGATAGACTATCCATGAGCTGCCTTTGAAAGAAGGAGCGTCCACGCTCTTTCTGGCCACACCACCCTTCAGCAACTTCCGCGTGTTCATTTATCCCAGAAGCTCACCATACTCTGTCCTCTTGGGCCTTTTATGGAGACTTCACTGGATAGGCATGATAGAAGCATGTATAAAAGGGTACAAGGGTGGCACCGTGCCATTGCCCCCAGCCTCTGACTCTCTCCTGCAAAGACACTTGGAGCTCAGAATCTTTCCCAATTCATGACTCCAGGCAACCGATCCAATGGATTTGAGTGTTTTCCAAACATAAGATGTTATTATTACCAGTGGCTTGACCACAGTCCTTTGGTTTTGGGGCTTTTAGTTGAATAGTTCTGGGCTTTATTCAATTTTGACTGCAATTGCATTCACTTTGGATTTTTTTTTTTTTTTTTTGCAGAAACATGTGTGAAGGAAAATATTGTGAAATACATGGAAATGCTTGAGGGTAAACTGTGCAGGTAAGGATAATAATTTCTGGATTATCGACTCCATGGCACATATGGATTCTTTATTATAACAGAATTTAGTTAAAGTGATGAAAAAGGCTAGCCAGTTTCTATAATAAACTAACAAAAAAGACACAAAAAAGTGCTCTGAATCTCATAAGTGAAGAAGCAGGTGTCAGCCCTGATCTTCTCTGTTAAAAAGTAAATAGATAAAGACACTTAAAAGTGTCTTGGGGAGATCACAGGATAGTTTTCATGTTCTGTAAGAAAGAGAAGAATCTTCTTTGGCATATTAAATTCAGAATTTATCCCTTGCCTGTTTTTCCTTTTTTTTTTTTTTTTAAGTGTCTGATGGGGGTCTTAAGGATTTTGAACGAGTTTCTACATGGTTTGGAACAATATAGAAATGCACGTCTTAGGTTCTGTTTTGAATCCTGAATCAAAACCAGCGTGAAAATTCCTGGTGGCTTTTTTTTTCCTAGCCCAATTAGGAATTTAGATTTGAGAAATGTTAGGGATGCTGCAACATGTCAAGATGTTTCTGCCTTTTGTGGATGTGCACTTACGAAAATAAATCCTAGTCATCAGGATCTGTTCCTGATTAAGGAAACAAGTACGAGAATGTAATATGTGCTTTCTTCCCTGGGAGTCATTTAGTTTTATGGAGACCATTTTGCTACTATTTTGGAAATTGTTAAGTAATTCTTTATATAGGCTATGCCTTAAGCCTTTGTCTGCTGGGATAATGCCGTCGGCTGAAATGCTGCTTCTTTCTTAGGAGATGTTTAGAGGGCCTGCCTTGTTGAGCCCTACTCTTCAGGGTGAGCAAGGTACTATGGGATTTATTCCAATGCTTGGAAAGAAAGTCCTTTAACCCACTGCTTGCTCTTTCTCTACCTCCGTGGCCCCAGACTTAGCAGAGGTGGGGGGTGGGTGGATAAGCAGGGAACACATCTGGGTCAAATGCTCTGCTCTGAGTCTGGTCTTCCTCCTGTCCCATCTGTTCTGAGGCAGGTTTCTGGCATATCACTCTTGATCTTGCACTTGGCTACCATTGTTTTAGCCATAAGCACCACACACATCATAAGTTACATCAGGTTATTGGGCAGCAAGTTGTAGCCATAGTACACGGGTATTAGTAGAGAGATGCCCGTTGAAATTGTAGCTCTACCAGTTATAAGCTGTTAATACCTAACCTCAAGTAAACATTCATCTTCAGTTTTTCTAGCTATGAAACTGGAGGAAGGGGACCTACCTCCCCGGGCCAGCATGTGGATCTAGATAAATATTGCAAGTAAAGCACTCACATGGTTGGCACTAAGCAAACATTAGTTCCCTTTTTTTCCTTCCCCTTCTCCTTATCAGCAGAACTGGTTGGACACACAATGTAATAATCAACACACAAGACTTCTGTGAGATTTTTCCCCACCACCAAGTAAGCAATCACCTCTGCAGTGGACACCAGCTGGGGGTCCTCCAATTCAATTCTGACACTACCTACCTGGAGATGGCATCTGATCCCACAGGTTGAGAGCTCAGCCCCACAAGGCTGCCCCCACCTTCCAACACTAATCACAAGTCCCAGGTTGTTTCCCATGGTTCTCATGGACCAGCTATAAATCAGGGATCCCAAGATCCCCTCCTTAGATTCAATTAATTTGCTAGAGTAGCTCACAGAACTCAGGGAAACACTTAGATTTACTGGTTTAATAAAGAATATTATGAAGGATACAGAGGGAGTGATGCACAGGGTGAGTCATGGGGAAGGGGCTTGGAGCGTCCACACTCTTTCTGGCCACACCACCCTCCAGGAACTTCCATGTGTTCAGTTATCCCAGAAGCTCACCATACCCTGCCCTCTTGGGCCTTTTATGGAGACGTCTTTGGATAGGCACGATAGAAGTGTGGACAAAAGGTACAATCTAATACTGACAGGCCAAGTAGGGAAACCCAGCAAGGCCTGTCCTTCAGATTCTTCTTGGCCTCTCTGTGCAGCGTCCCTTCCTCCAGCATATGGGGCCTGGCCACCTTCCGAAATTGGGGTCTTATGACCCACAATGAGACCAGGTAGGTCAGAGACAGAAAGGTAGGAAAGGATTAGAGTAAATGCTTATTCTCCATGGCCTGCCTTGGGGAGAAATAACAAGGGCCGTGGGAGTTGTGAGCCGGGAACAGTGGACAGAAACCAAGTCACGCCCAGCACGCATCCTCTCTCCCTCCACGCCGGCTGCTCCTCCCGTGTATCCAGCCCGGTGCGCAGCCCACTGCGCCACTTGCCTGGCTGCCCTGTGTCTCCCCTCCAGCTCACCCCGAGTCCTGCCAGTTGTGCCTCTGGTCTCTCTCAAGCCCACCTACTTTACCTTGCTGGAGTGGGCCCTGTTCTCTCCCTGAATGACCATAATAGCAGCTTTCTCTGCGTTCCTGTTTCCACCGTTTCCCTTCCACTGCATTCTCCAGCTGGTCTTGAGCAAGCATCTTAACATGCCCATCTGGTCATTGCACGTGGCTGCCTGTTGTCCTAAGGACAAAGGCTGAATGTCTTCCTGTGGCTCGAGGTGTGCTCTTTCACATGGCCTCTGTCCTTGAGTGCCACCCACCACCCCCCGTCACCACCCTACTCCTGCTGGACTTGTTCCCTTACACTTCCCAATGCCGTTGTGCTTTTTCTGGAAAGAAACTAGTTAAGAAGGGAAATGGCTAAGGAGTATCATCTGGAGAAGTGTTAATATTAGCTTGAGCCATGTGAGACTGCCGGCATTTTACCATTTCTGACCTGGACAAATGACTACTTCATGTGGTTCAACCCAGTACTTGGGACATGAAGTCATTTTTAGGAGGGTGCTGTGGCCTGGGACTGGCCAGTCTCCTGGCTGTGGCACTCTGGACATGCTTGCTCGCCCTTTCCCTTTGAGTGTGCTCTGGTGGGCCTCTCCCAGCCCACCTTCCCCCCTCCAGGCCTTCATCTGTCTGGTCCTCTTTCATCTTTCAAGTTTTAGAGTCCTCCTGTTTGAAGCCCTCTGGGACTCCCAAATCTGAGTAACATGCTTGTACTGAATTCTTCTCACTAAGTGCTTCCTGACAGGCACTGCAAGACTAATCTGCCTTGTTCAGGCTGTATCCTCAGTGATTTGCCAGTGCCAGATGGCGTAGGGGTGCCCAATAAACGTGTTGAATGAATGGTTGCCTGAATGAATGAATGAATGCAATTAATTTATAGATATCCCAGTCTCACCTTCCATCACCTCCCACCTCTCTCCTTGCTTCTCCAGCCAAGCTGATGTTCCAAAGCCACCATGTGCTTGGCCTCCTGACTCACACATACTAATTACCTGGGATTTCTCTGCAGTCTCACACGGCCAGGACAAGAGTTGGCCCCTCCTGCAGCCCACTTCCAGAAGGCTCTTTCCATGGCTAGTTCAAGCTGGTAGGAGGCCTGGCTCAATGGAACGGGGGAGATGGGGAGTAGCCAGAGCCCTGTAAGCCCCTTGGCAGCAGGCAGCTTTATTGCTGTCCCAGAACAGGAGGCCAGAGTGGGCACTGCCAGGCGACCCTCAGCCCCGCACGTGATAGTGCCCAGTAGCGCTGGTTGTTCTTGTACAGTCCGTGGCTCCGCTGACGACTGTCACACCCACAGTTCCTTCCTAAGGAATCAACGTCTTAAAACAGGAAGACAGTTGTAACACCTGGTACAGCGCTGCATCGTAGTGACTGCTCAGTTAATACAGAAAGATCGCCACTAAAGCAAGGCGACAGAGGTGGCTGAAAACCTTTGTTACCTGTTCCCACTGTTTTCCATCTCTTGGTCTTACAGAGGCTTAGAAAGAAAGCAGCTGAGCACCAAATGGATTGCTGTTTTTCCATTAGAATATTGTAGAGGATACACTTAAAGATCAGGCTTACGAGGATGGGATCTGCCCAGTCATGGTTTCAGAGATAAACTCAATGACAACACTGTCATTCTCTCTCAAAGTGCATAGAGTCCTGGAAACCCGAATATGGAGACAAACTTAGGTAGGCTCAGCGTCCACTCTCTAAATCAAGAAAGTCAAGCGAATGAGAAAGCCAGGAAGTATCTGACGCTGTCAACAGTTCAAAAGGACATCCTACACGAAACAGCAGAAAGTGGGCAAACGTTAAATGAGGACTTTCAGCGTCTATTTAAACAAGCATTTGCCTCGTAGTCTTCTGAGTTAAAATTTAGATGTACGTATGTTCCTGTTTCTCCTTCCACGAAGGACAGATACTATTTGTGGATTTATAAAAAAAAATTTCCCACCTGTTTCAGAGATTCCCTCCTTTCCCTTGTCTGTAGCCAAATAGCCAGGGGGGTGGCTGCAGCCAGTTCCAAGGTCGCTGCACAGACGCTTTCCTCTTCACTCCCACTGCTGCTACCTTCGATTGGGCCCATTAAATAATCTCCTGTCAGTCTCCCCCACCCTTGGCTCACACCGTTTCAGTCTATCCTTCTCCCACAGCCAGAATGACTTTATTATCACCCCGCTAGGCTCCCTTTGTACCCAGCACAAATTCCACAGTCCCTGTCATGACCCCTTCTCCCCATCCCTTGGCCATTCCGTGTGGTGGCCCCAGCCTACCGGGCCAACCTCATCTCTGTAATCCCCACCTGCACGGGTGCTCGATGCCCCACACTTGCCTGGTTTCTCAAATTTGCTGGGCTCTGCAGTGGCACCTTTGGAGATCTCTCCCCTCACCTAGCCCCTGGGTGCATACTTACCCGCAGGACTCAGAGCAACAGTCCATCTCTATCAAGCCTTTCTGGCTGCCTCCTGCCCCCTGGTTGGTACCCACAGGAGCAGCCATTTACCAGAATCTGTTGCAATGATTCTGTTCATCTAATTCTATTAGACTATAGAAGGGTTCTGTGCCTTGCTTGCCTTGTATTTTAGGTGACTGGCATGCCGTTTGGCGTATGGTCAACACAAAATTATATTTCAGGCAAGAATAAATGGATAAATAGCAATTTCATCTTGAAATTTTATTCACAACTATTAGATTCAAAAAGTCAAGGCAACTTGAGAAGATATAATGCCCAGATTCTTTTGTCTTGCCATCAAATCTTAGTGGTATAAATAGAATAGAGGAAAAAAACCCTATTTGTAAAGAACCCTGTTCATTTATTCTTACTCTTTCAGGTCTATTGTTTCCATAGGTCATAGTTAAGCACAATAGTTTCTTTTTCATTTTCCCTTATGGCTAAAGCTTGCTTTAATTTCTGTTTTTTCAATGATTACATATTCTCTGTTAGCTATGTTTCTCAAAGAGTCAAATGAAATAGTGAAAAGTCCTTACTTTGTAGATGGGTTTCCTTTTTTAATTGATCTTATATCTTTAACCATTATATGGGAGAAATTTATTATTGTCCAGTGGCAAACTCACATCTCAAACTCGTGCTGAGCCCTTCCCCGAGGATGTGTGCCTTGGTTCCGTGGAATGTCTTGTCTGCATGACTAATGGGAAGATTCCTTTTCTTTCTAGAATCTCTGAGTTCTGACTCCACTTTTCTTTCTGAGGTTGAATATAAAACCTTTGCCACAAACTATAGATGCAGTTTAGTGGATTATAGGTTATTTTTGCCTCCTTCTACTCTGCTGTGTTTATCAAGTGTTTGTTTTGAATGTGAATGATACTTTTATAATCATAAAAGGAGAAAGAAAAATCATTAAAATCCTTTTGAACATAGAAAGAAGTAGTTATATATCTCCTTAGAGGCCTTTCTTAGCTTTAGAAGGAATTATCAAGAACTCGTTGGTCTTATCCGAAATTTACTTTGAAATGTAGAGACTGATATATTTTCCTAAAGGTGATCCAGTTCTTTTTTTTTTTTTTTTAAAAAAAACCTAATGTTTAGTTTCTAATTATCTTGAAATTGTAACATGGACAGCCTTGATGGGGAACGATAGCCAGGTGAACTCACTCTGCTAATGAAGGCCCAAGGGTGACCAGCAGGGGTGAGCAGTGCCTCAAAGACCAAGGTCTGTTCCCTCACCCAAGGCTGCTGGAGCCTGTCTGTCATGGCCAAAAGCAGGTGTCGACTGCCAACTGCCCATGATCTAATGAATACGGGAATTACGGCTGAAGATAGGGTACCTACAGTAGTTGTTTCCAAAGCAGGTGCATGCAAGACAACCCATAGGGGTGTGGAAAGAACATTTTAGAATTTCTATTCATGCTTCCATTTCACCCATTTAAATTTTGTTTTTAAAAATGTTTTATATGTATATAGTAGTGCATGTGTGCCATTTATGAAACAAATATTAGAGTGCCTGGTCATAATTTTCTTACCGAAGAGTGCATACATAGTTTAAAAAAAATAGAGACAGTGCTGAAAAGAATATTAATTTACTTACTTTCTAATATTAAAACAGGTATCGCACTGAGCCTATGACCACCTGATCCATCAGCCTTCTTTGTCTTCCCATCCAAAAATGGGGGAAAAATGAGTTAACTGTGTAACAGAAAAGTCAGCACTAAGGAGGTGACAGAGGAAGAGACGCAGAGACAGAAAGCGCAGGATAACACAAGGCAGAGGAGAGAGGACTTAACATGGGGTCACTGTTGGTGACTTCAGGCAAGAATCCATGAGCCTTATTTTCGGGTATCTTTCTCAAAGAGTCAAATGAAATATTCAAAAGTCTTTACTTTGTAGATGAGTTCCTTTTGTTTTGGTTGATCTTATATCTCTAACCATTGCACAGGAGAAACTCATTATTATCCAATGGCAAAATCATGCCTCTGGCCCACATGTGGCCCTCCCCAGCGTGACAGCCAAAAGCAGAAGGGTCTGCTTCTCAGGGATGCTCCCCCAAACTTAACGGAGAGATGCTCGTTTTCCTGATAGGTGTAGACACTGCTTATCCCCTCTCTATCAGGACTCTAACAATGAACGGAATTCTTTTAGATCCCACATGTAGTACACTAGCTATTCCAGATTACGCGAGGTAATTGTGAAGTTCCTGTGCAAGTGGAAAAATCCATTTGCAACCCACATTGGACTTATTCCTGATGCTGTTGATGGGAATGAATATTAGAAATGACAGTCAATAAATCCGCTGCCCCTCCTCCCCCATGGTACAAAGAAAAGGAAGGCAGATGCATTCGACACCCCTGTTTATTTTTTTGTGCTTTTATTTGATTGTTTTGTCATTGACAGATGCCTTCCACGTCTCCTGCCCAGTAGGCACAAGTCAAACATTTCACCATTCCCCTCAGACCTCAGCTCGCTGCCTTCCCCACAGATTCCTAGTGGCCCTGACCTCTTTGTTTTTCCTCTGCAGCCTCAGGAAAACAGAGAAGGATTCTCACCACTTTTTGTTCCCCTCCTGCGTCCACCTCCATTCCCGACTGTTTGTATCAGCTATGTCTCTCTCTCCCGAGCAGAAGGAGAGTTTCAAATGCAGAGACTAGGAAATACGTTGCTCCTCTTTCATCGCTGCCTGGTCAGTGGTCTTTCTAACTGAGCTTAAGCCTGTCTGTCCTGCTAGATTCTACTGAAGCAGAATCTAGTGGCCACCAGTGATTTCCCTCTTCCGGCTCCTGTCTTGTCTCCTGTCTACCTCTCACTTGCCCTTAGATCACACTGCCCTGAGACATTAGTTTTCCTTCTATCTGTCCATGTTCTGCCTTCTCACCCCACCTGCTTGCCAAGGCCCAGTGCTCACACACAGTGAAGACTCGTGACCTCATCCATTGGTGGGGACATTTGCATCAAGGGCCCACATTTCCCTCCTGAAACCAGATAACATTAATCCTACACATCAAACACATGAAAGCATTTATCTTAGTCTGTTTTCTGCTACTATCAGAGAATAGCACAAACTGGGTAATTTATAAAGGGAAGTTTATTTAGCTCATGGTTCTGGAGGCAGGGACGTCCAAGAGCATGGCTCTGGTGTCTTGTGAGGGGCTCTGTCTGTCATCCCATGGCGTAGGGCAGAAGGGCATGAGAATGTGAAAGACAGAGGGAGTGGGGACGGGGGGAGTGCAGAACTCATCCTTCTTATCAGGAACCCGCTTCTGCAATAACCAACCCGCTCCTGGAATAATGGCCTTAAGCCATTCATGAGGGCAGAAACCTCATGACCTAATAATCACCTGTTAAAAGTCCCACCTCTCAGCATTGTTGCATTGGGGATTAAGTTTCCAACACATGAACTCTTGGGGGACACATGCAAGCTATAGCAGCCTGCATGAAAATATTCATTGTTGGATTTGTTCACTTTTGGACTCTAAAGCCATTTGACTATATTGTCTAATGTTCCAGGAGAAAACAATTGTCTAAAATACCTTATTAGTTTTAAATGCAAACTAAGAAAACATAAAGCACTTAATTCTACAGTGTTCTACATAATCATTAATTGAATATATGATCATTGCATTTAATTTTTACCTTATTTTACCTCATACCAGAAAAATCTTAAGTATACTAAAAATAATATAATAAATGAACATACATACAGAAACAACAATACATAAAAGATAATAAAAGGGCGTGAATTAAAAAGAGTATAAAAAGGAAGGAAAACAAGGATAGGAAAAAATATTGACCCCATTTCAGTGGGGATTAGACTTACCACTCTAGTAATTTACTATTCTAAATACTGAATTAAGTATAGCTTAATATGTGTATGAAATTAAGCAACATCTTACTGGCAAATGTAGATGATATAATTTCTAATTGACCTTACAGGTCTGCATTGGCCCTACAGTTCACTACGAGACTTCCCATTCTCTAAGAACTCATGTATTTTCATTCAGAAATAACTTTCCCCTGAAATGTTCACCTGTGATGGAATTTAGTTTTCAGAGCACTCAGATCAATTAGAAGGATCTACATGCCGCTCTGCAGAAAGAGAAAGCAGAGTTTCTCTGTCTGGAACTCCAATGACTCCTCCATTTAGAAAAGTCCTCCCTTCAGGACACGGCAAGAAGCTGCCATCCCAAATCGGAGGTGGCCTCTTCACATCAGGACCACGACAGGGAGGGTGCAGACTCTCTTTCCTTCTTGGGACGTGGGGAGCAGGAGAAGTACCAGACACGGTAATTAATATTAATATAAAGGGTCTCCTTCCTTTTGGGCCTTTACTTTTCAAATAAAAACAAAAAAGCCACAAAAGCTGTTTCCGTTTCCATACTTGGTAAAAATCCCTGCAGTTGGAGTGAGTGCCACCGACCACCGACCCTGCGGTGGATCTGGGGGCTCCACGCTGGGAGGACTCAGCAAAGGGCCTCGTCAGTGATCTCCTCCCGAGGACTGGGGAGAACCTGAGACGTTCAGACTTAAAGCACAGGCTGGGGAACCAGATCGCCTAGATTCAAATGGGGCCGCTTCCCAGCCATTGGGCCTTCAGTAGGTTAATAAATCTCTTAAAGTTCAATTTCCACCATAAAAATGGGACAATAAGGAAAAAGATAAACAATGATTTGTGTACAATAAGGGATTACTAAATGATAGCTATTAAATTTTGAAACAAAAAAAATCTACACTAAAAAATACCCTTTATTTTATAAAACCAGAATAGAACCCCTTACCTTCTTGGTGAAGTTGTGGGGAGAGGAGACAGTTTGTAGCTAGTACCCTGCATCAAGGATCTGCCAAAGCTCCTAGATTATCCAAATGCTCAGCTTTTTCTGCGGTCTGCCCTTCGGCCAGCTGTCAGCACCTCCCGCAGAGAGTGGAAAGAAAAGGACATGAGGTAATTGAGGTCCTGTTAATGGCTGTGACAGGAGATTTAGAGCCTTCAGTGGCTCCTACCACCAAATGGCCAGGATCCTAGAGCCAACTGTGCCCTCAGAGCCAATCTGGCTGCGTTGGAGTGTTGGAGATGGAGACAGCCCGAGCGCCCCGGCATCAGAGCTCAGCTGCTGGGAAGAACTTCCCACCTCTTCTGTGACTCATGGTGTCCCAAGCCTCTGTGGAGCTCAGAATAGAATTACCTCAATCCCAGAGACAGCACTTTGCAGGGAAAGTAACTCCAAGGTACTTGCTTCTCTTCCTCTGATATTTTCTTCTGAGAAATCGAAAACACTGCCTTAGAGAAGGGGGTGGTCCGAAAAAAGAAACAAGAAGAAATATTAGAAACGAAGCCCTGTGGGCTTGTCAGGTGAGGGCCTTCTGGCGAGTACTTCGCACCGTGGGTGGAATTGGGGTTGGCTAGACAGTGGGCACACGGACCCGCGCTGCAAGGCTGGGGTCCCTGTGCGAGGGAGGTATTAGTCACCTGTCATCATCTTCATTGTCACTGATAGTTCAACACTCCATTGGACGTGGTGCTGTTTTTAAAACCTAGCCTGAAAAAATAAAGGACGGCCATAATTTTGACTAATAGAATAGAAAATAGAAGATTCATATCACTTAAAACAGAAGGCCTTTTTGGCAGATTGCGCTACAATTTGTGCAGTCCAATCCACAGTTTCTCTTCTTGAAAGCAATGATAGGATCACTTGCCCACTGAAATCAATTTAGAAATCAACTAATATTGAAGGAGGTCCAAGAGACTTGGCAAGGTGCCCAGTGATTGAGGAAAGAGGATTCCTCTTTCTTTATCATGTTTAGTTTATTTTGGCAGAAAGACACTGAGTGATGACTACTGCATTAGATTGAGCTAAGGAAGGCAGCCTAGCAGAGGTTATATCCATGATGTTCTGTGAGCTTGTGCACCCTTAAATCCAGATTTGGCCATGTGCGTCACAGCGCACACATTTCCAAGGTACGTGTCATAGCTTAAAAAAGACAGTTATAATGAATCAATAGCAAACGTTCAAGCTGGGATGATTTTTTTATAAACTCAAGAGAAACCATCATAGCTTAAGTGTTTCTGATGCGTTTTGGCTGGGAGTTGGGAAGTCTTAAAGAAAAATTAATTGCTGTATCAATGGAAACCCCAGTAGGTAGATATCCAACTTGTCATTAATTAAATGAGAAGACTTTTTAGCGATTCAAGGAAGCGTTGTTGAGATCATACGATAGTCTAATTTGCTAACATGGTATGAACCTGTTAGCTTCAGACACATGATTAATAAAAGTAAAATTCCTTGCGGAATTTCTCAGATGCTCTCTTCTAGCATGCAGTCGTTTTTAAGACTGCTCAGTGTCCTTGTCTCACTTTATTGATGACAGGGCTGCAGCAGCCGTGACAAATGTAGGTTAGACAAAATATTACGTACAGTACTTTCTGTGATTCGTTTTGCCCCATTTTCACCCCCCCCCCAGCCAACCTGAGTCATACAACGGCTGTGGGGACATCAGCAACAAGGGAGTGGGCTGCATCCCGTTCGATCTGGGAGCTCATGCCAGGGTGGAGTCTAAATCCCTTATCACGGCTGCCTCAGGCGGAAAACATTTTTTTCCCTTCTTTTGCTGTTGATATAGAGGTGACATTTCTTGAGCTGAGAGAATTTTATGTGATTGTATTGTATGCTAAGCCTCAGAAGATAATTCTGTAGCTCCTATTCATGACAAAAACGGGACCTTTCAGCGGTGTTTATTAAAAAAAAAAAAAAATCCCAATAGAAATCATAAAATTATTCAGTGGCCTAAGAAGGAAAAGAGAATCACCAAGATGATGACTTGTGACAGTTACACAAAGCCATTTGACTGAGTTATTTCCTTGATGATTCTGGAAGTGGGAAAATGAGCTGACGCCCTGGTGCTCAGCTGCAGTTTTGCAAGAGATGCGTTCCACTGGTACAGGCTGGTAAGGAGGCCACGCCTCTCCCTTTGCAAATGAACTCAAGCCTGTCTCTTTTAATTGACTCTCTGTCTCCAGAATTTTCTTGATTTATTGCTGCTCAGTGGAATCGACTTTTGTTTTGTTGGTGGCATTTGTCAATTCTAGTAGTTACAGAAGGGATATTGTTCTAGAGGGTTGCTTTGGCCCGAGTGTGCTCATTTGTGTGGCTTATTGGAGCGTGAAGGAGAGATGTGTTTCTGTAAGAGGTCTTGCCCTTCTGCTTGCCAGAGGGGCAGGGTGTCACCTGGAGTATGTTTCCTCCGATTCCATACATCTGTAAGTGACTATGAATCTTTTCAACTGGAAGGGTTTAGTCAAGTGTAACTGGTCAACTTCAGAGTGATGGTGGTCCTATCTTTGCTTGCCAGATTTTCAGCATGTAGACCCTTGTAGAGCAGCTGTGGTGATGGGAGCTTGGTGTCTCATCTCAAACTACTTTAGTCTATCTAGAAAGAAGGATTCTTCTCTAAGATTCAGTGGGGCCATATCTAGAGATTCAAATTTTAAGAGACAGACTCCCGAAAGCAAACCAGCTGCACATTTGGCATTGGACTCCAAGCTCACCTCTCCACGTCTCACTCCTAATCACAGCCACTGCACTCATGACACAGGATTTTGGAGGCAGATAAAGAAAATGGGGTATCGGCCTGTTGCTATGATGGCCTATGCTGATGTGTCAACACTGCCCGAACCCACAAGTAAGAAACAAGTGAAACCACCTGTAAGGTTTAGGCAAAAGCAAATACGCTACTCCAGAGAGCAGTGGAATATGTGTTACTTACGGGACACGTGAGCCACGGTTCCAGCATGAAGACTGTGACACTGGGTTCCAACTGCTGTTCTGTCTATGTCTTCCCCAATTGCCTCCTTTGATGGAGCCTAGTCCACTGTAATTTGGCGATGGTGAGGCTAGCCACGCCTCAAAGTCTTGCTCTTTAAATAAGCATTTGGAGGATGGCCACAACCTTATGCAAAGGTCTAGAAGCACCAGTTCCAGGGACAGGGCTTATTGGTCAGGAGTAACTTTGGGCAGGGAAGACTTTTCCAGTGTCCTTCTAATCGGCCACATTGTCTGGATCATGGAGGCTGCTGATCTGCTTTTGAAACTTGAGAACAGGCATGTTGGAGGACGTGGTTTATAAACATCATCAGCAACCCAACAAAGCTCCAGTCTCTTCTTCTTGACACTTGAAGCCCTACATTCAGATCTTTCTCCAAGCTAGGGCTGTTTCTATGGTTTTTAACTTAGCAGGGATTTCTTTTTCTTATAGGAGTAAATGTTTGTATCTATAACAAGGTGTTTCCTGTAGCATTATACACTAAGCAGGGGAGAGACGCATGATTCAGGTGTGTGGTGCCAGGATGGGGAGGGCGGTGTGTTTATGGCCTTCCCATGGTCTCATAGTGGGACCCACGAATCTCTCTGCATGTTTATCTCTGGCATCACCTCAGAGTTTGAGCTTGATTGAAAACAACAACAAAAAATAGATGCTGAAACCATGACAGTCATGTAAAATAAACTCGACAAATTTTAAAATCAATATTATTGGTTATTTTTTTTATTGGAACACTTTACTGGTCTTTTCTCTTAAGTCAGGAAAATAAATATGTCCAGGTCCTCAAAAAGATGTGAAAATGGGCCTATTAAAGACCTGGTAACAGACATTGCTCCACTAACCCCCTCACATCCAGACCTTTTCACATGGATTGTAAGGGAGAAATGTGGTTATCTGTAGTTTGATAAAGTTCTAAGCTTAACTTCCACAATAAGTCACCCACCAAAACCTAGAGATAAGTAGAAGAAAGGTAGAATCATGGATTAAATAATTGCAGACACATTTCGTTTGCAGACCATATGATTTGGCAGCCATTGATTTTTTTAAACCATGCCTCTTAAGTCTGGCTTAGCATTATAATAAAATTAACAAATAGTACCAATCTATAGAGTAGTTGTTGTCAAGCAATTAAAAAGCCTATGGAGGAGTTGAGAAACATTTTAGCCTTTGCTAATTCGTTTACTTATCAGGTGTCCACCTAGCCCACCTTGGCTCACTGGGAGTCCCTTAAGTTCTGTGGCTTCTGAAACAGGAGATGAGACCAGGCAGCGACTCTGCGTGCCCTGCTCACGGGGCTCTTCTCCAGGCAGACGTGCTAACTATTCTGGTGTGAAGTATTCATTAATGGGTCTGTGAATCCTATCTCCAGCGCCATATGTGACTCTAGGGCCTTCCATGAACTTGAGACAATGTATGGGGAAAGGGATATTTTTGAAAATGCTGATTATTTTGTAGCCTCCGGGCATCAGCCTTGACTCCAGCGCTAAGCCCCACGCCTGGCCCCGGGAGGCTGACTGAGCGGAACTGTGGTGCCTTGACCAGAGCAGCTCACACGGTGGCTCCTGCAGGTCATTCCCCGCAGAGCCTGGCTGGCCTTTCTCGCGTCTGCTTCAGAGGAAGGCGTAACTTTGGGACAGAAGAAGGAAGATCTCTCTCCAGTTTACACAGAATAATAAGAGGTCTGGTTCCTAGTTCCA
>RJWJ010025935.1:0-23437 GCA_004363605.1 Indri indri
TTTGAGATCTGGAAATCTTGTGTTTTTTGCATCTCAGGGACAGTTTTACATAGCAGGAGGATTCTGTTTTGCTCGACTATTCATTTGGTGTGTTTAAGATGCGGGGAATAAAAATTCTCCACCATTATGCAGTTCCATTCAGTCTTAGCTATAAGAGTCCTCAAGGTGCAGCGTAAAGATCGACACATGAGAAATGGATTTGTAAAGAGCCCAGGGCCTGGTTTAGGGTCATGTAATTGAAGACAATTTTCCTAAATATAATGAGAACAGCTAAGGCCTAAAAGCTAAGAGTTTAAAAGGAACAGATTTATGCAAGGATGAGAAATGCCAAGCCATTATGTGAAGAAAGTAATTTTTCTATTCTCAAATTGCATTTTCTAATAAGTCAAGGTTCAATTTATTTTACTTAGAAATGAATAGACACTTCTGCCCTGCTTCCTCCTTGTTTGATTGTAGGAGTTTAGTTCAGAAAGTAGGGGAAAAAAAAGTGTCATTGGTCTCCCTTAGAGGAGAGATGATTACATAATCACCAAATTAAATTAAGAATATAGAAAACATCTTTTTAAACTTGCTCCATATAAAAAAAAAGCACATTTTCATTGTCACTGTCAAGAAAAATGTAGTCTAATGGGAGATAACATATTAGCAATAATTTTTTGCCATCCTGGAAAAAAATAGCTTTAAAAAATGAAAGTTCATTCTTTCATTAACTATAAATATTACCACTAGTAATATATAAATCAATCTACTATATCTGTGCATCCCAGTGGACAAATATGTTGGACACATAAAAATTATTTTGTTCCAGGAATTTAGAAGTCACCAAGAAATAATGGCTTAACCGCATTTAGACTCTGGTTTAGAAAGAAGCAAGCATAGAAATGTGGCGTAAGGTAATCTGTGTTTCTCCCAGTGACACGAGGGTACTCGAAGTTGCATGAGGGGACAAGTGGGAGCACATTGGAAATCACCTTCCTCTGTTTGCGGACTCAACACCACTGCCACACAGAGCTGCAGGAGCGCTGCCCTCTTTACTTTAGCAAGTCCCCAGAAGTGTCTCAAGAGCAAGGCTTTCCCACTCCTGCACCGAACTCATTCTGTGTTTCACTACCCCTCTGGCCCCACCTTGCTGACGCTGGCTGCCAGGACATGGCCTTGCTCAGGGCTGCTTCTGCACAGCCAGGGGACCAGTGGCCGCCAGGGGAATGTGTGGCAGGCTGCGCTTCCCCCTTCTCAATGATTGCTCTTGAGGTGTGGAAGGACACCTTTTCCTGAAGTCACCTGTTGACCCTCATTATACTCTGTGTTCCACGTTGAAGTGTGAAGACTGAGTGAGTCTCTTTTTGTGTTCTTGTGACATTTTTGCCACCTGGAGCCAAGGCAGCACAACTCGTGAGCAGAAATATCCCAGAGTTCCAGAGGAGTAGACCTTCAACTTTCACCTGAAATCCCTCTCCCTAGCACAAAGATAGGAGTCTGCAGGGCTGGGCAAATGCCTATAACCTTTCCACTGTCTTCCCCGACCTTTCCCCACCTACACCCCCGACCATTCTCCCGCCTCACACAGACACAGGACTCCTGCAAACTCCCTTTGCAAAGGACTCTCCTTCAGGCTAGCTCAGGAAAACAACTTCTGTTATGACCTTCCCATAGTTCAAGCGCCTATACTAGACATATGTAACCTCTCATGATAGAAAGAACTTAGGACTTTGTTCCTCAGACAATGTGCAAATGCATCACCCTGGGAATCCTGTTAAAAATGCGGATTATTCTGAAGACGTGAGTTGGGATCTGAGATGACTCATTTCTAGCAAGCCGCCAGCCAGTGCTCACGTTGCTGGTCCGTGGACCACACTATGAGTAGCAAGGCTCAGAACGCACCTGAGAACTCAGCTCTGCCGGTAATTGGCCAATATGGGGGTGACACTGGGACTTTATAGTGATTTATAGCTGTTTTTTTCATCTTTACTATTCACTCATGATTTTCTCATGGTTAACTGAGTGAGGAAGCAGTAATGCAGAATCAGAAATATAATACATGCTCAATATTTTGTTTTATTATGGACAAGATCAAATACAAGTTTTGCATGACCGGCATTTCTGATGAGACAAATTCAGGCTTCCCTATATTGAATCTAAACTTTTGGAAACGAAGTGGTGATGATGATGGTGGTGGTAAGGGAAAAGCTTACAGCAAATTGCTCCCCATTATACGCTCATGATTTTTATCATTCTTTTTCATTTTGGTGCCAGCATTGCCATACTTTGGAAGTAAGATTGGATAATTTCTGCATAGTGATAACTTTAGTGGCTTATGGAAATGTCAGGATGGTATCTATAATTTATTTGATTCTAATTACAATAAAACAATAACTGTCATACAATGCAAATTTTATAATTTATTAAAATTGAATGTATATTATAGAATTTAGCCCTCGTAACAACCCTCTGCAAGTACAGATAATTGATGGTATTGCTAATTAAATTTTACAAATGAGGAGACTGAATCTTAAGGAGGTTACTTAACTTACCTAAAGTTGCAAGGCTAGTTACTGACAAAGACAAAATTTGAGGCCAGGTCACTTAATTGAAATTATGAGTACATTTCCCCCCTTTACCAGAATGATTTAGAGAGTCTATTATTTTCTGATAATTTATTTAAACAGCCTTCTGTTGTTTTATGGTTAAATTTTACACATACATGCCCCCCACATTCACCCATAAATTCATATTGTCATATTATGCACTCCCCTCTATTCGTTGCTGAATTTCTCTTCCCTTTTTCTTTCTTCTCCCATCAAACCCAGATTCTACGTCTCCACACAGGTTTCTTGTTAACAACATGATATTCTTATTTTCTTCATGTTTACATAATCACATAAAATATGCTTATATATGGACATGAATACTAATTACATAATATTATTCATAGTTTTCTGCATTTTACTTTTCTTATTTAACAATGCAATTTGGAAATCTCTCCAAATTCACGAGTTTAGTTTTATTCACTCTTTTTGCTGGATACATAATATATACCATGGTCAAGTAGACTATAAGTTGTCCGTATTCCCTTGACGGTGGGCATTTAGTTTGTTTGCAGTTTTAGTCATTATGAGCAGTGTTGCAATTCATATTCTTGTACATATGTCTTTGTATAGTTGCTGTTTTGAAGGGGTACAGGTACAATATACTTAATTTTAATAATTGTTGACAGATTGTTTTCCAAAAGGTTTCTAAAAGGGTTCTGAAAGGGTTGTAACAAGCCACATTTCCATTGTTCTTTAGGGTAGCCACCTTCATGAATTATCTTAGCTAGATCTTTTGGATAACTTGCTGCAGCTTCTCCATATGCACTTGCCTCTTCACCTTGCACTTTTATGTTACAGAAACAGCTTCTCTTCTTCAACCTCATGAACAAACCTCTGCCAGCTTCAAACTTTTCTTCTTCAGCTCTCTCACCTCTCTCAGCCTTCAGAGAATTGATCAGGGATTCTTAATAGAATTGATCTGAATTAGGCTTTGGCTAAAGGGAATGTTGTGGCTGCTTTCTTTCCAGACCACTCAAACTTTCTCCACATGAGCAATAAAGCTGTTTCACTCTCTCATCATTCATGTGTTCACTGGAGTAACACTTTTAACTTCCTTCAAGAATGTTTTCTTTGCATTCACGAGTTGGCTAACTGGTGCAAGAGGCCTGGCTTATGGCCTATCTGAGCTTTCGACATGCCTTCCCCACTAAGTTTAATCATTTCTATCCTTTGATTTAAAGTGAAAGAGGTATGACTCTTCCTTTCATTTGAATGCTTAGAGGCCATTGTAGGGTTATTAACTGGCCTAATTTTAATATTGCTGTGTCTCAGGGAATACAGAGGCCCGAGGAGAGGGAGAAAGATGGAAGAACAAGCAGTCGGTGGGACATTCGGAACACACACATTTATTGATTAAGTTCGTTGTCTTACATGGGCATGGTTTGCAGTGACCCAAAACAATTACAATAATAACATCAAAAGTCAATAATCACAGATCACCATAACAGATATATTCATCATGAAAAAGTTTGAAATATTGTGAGGATGACCAAAATGTCACAGAGACATGAAGTGAGCCCATGCTGTTGGAAAAATGGTGTTGACAGACTGGCTCAATGCAGGGTTGCCGCAAACCTTCAATTTGTGAAAAATGCAGTATGTGCAAAGTGCAATAAAAGAAGGTCTGCCTGTGCTGAAGGAGAAATTTGTCCAGACTTTTCATGAGCTAAAACAACTGCAAATTATGGCATTTGTATTATGATCTCTTAGGAAGGAAAGTTGAAAAGCATTTTTGAAGTCATAGATTTTAAAAAAATATCAATCAATAAATGTTTTCTGTCTGTATTCCATCCGATTCACGCT
Organism: Indri indri; assembly: GCA_004363605.1. Classification (NCBI taxonomy): domain Eukaryota; kingdom Metazoa; phylum Chordata; class Mammalia; order Primates; family Indriidae; genus Indri; species Indri indri. The sequence goes on from RJWJ010025935.1 coordinate 4,392, forward strand.
GTGAATTAAATGGATTACAGATGTCCTAGCTTGTTGTCAAAATAAATTGCTTCTGAGCATATAGTAGTTGTTCAACAAAGGCTGATTGATTAATTCTTAGTATAGCTGGTCCTTATGTTTAGTACTCTGTTTATCAATGGCTATATTTATATGTAAACTTGAAAGTTTATCGATCAATTAAAGCATGTATAAAAGAAGTGACAAGGGCACCATATACTATGGCAACTCAGGATTAGATGTCTGTGGATAAATGTTTTTTTTTTTAATCATTTATTTTATGAAACGTGGCTATGAATGTGGGTCAAAGTTATTCAAAACATTTAGTTAAAATGACCAGGTATTTCTTCTCTTGTGTCACTGAAGCCAGTTAACGTCTGTCAACAGTGGAGAACTGGGGAGGTCAAGGTGACATTTTGTTCTCCTTTAAATCACATAATTTTTTCCTCTCTGCCTTTCCTGCCAAAAAGGCTGTAATTTTTATGAAATGAGTTTTATAGTATGTACTCGTTTAAAAGATAGGCTAACCAAAGTAAAGAGTCATTGTATACTTTTTCCTTAAATTGAAAATATGCTTTTGTATGGCATTGAAAAGAAGCAAGAATAGCAAATGTCAATGTTTTAGGCATATCTGCTATTGGCTTTGTGTGGGCAATGATTAAGTCAATTATTATCATTTTTAATAAGAACATTGCATTCTTTTTTCCAAGGTAACTTAAAGTGACTAGTTTCACATGTAAAAATAGATTAGATTATACTGTGAATACCTCGGGATAGAGCTGCATCATAGCCCTTTGTATACTCCTGTGTCTAGCACTGTGCCTGGCATGCAGTAAAAAGACAAAGAAATATTTGTTTTCCAAATAGTGTTTTTACTACAAATATTTTTTCAAGAAGTAATTTATATTATTGGATTTCATCATTTCTATCACTTTACACATTGTTTTGAAGGTCTATAGTTTTAATATGAATACTTCATAGATAAATTTCCTCTCTAAAGTGTAATAATTTGTTAGGTAAGTGAAAACTCTCATCTTCATGTAAAGTATTTATTTTGGAAAGTAAACTAAGACCCCTTGCTTCTGAAATGAGTGTTGTATTTTTACAATTTAAAACTCAAACATAGCTAGGGAGACCATAGTTTAAGGGAAAATGATTAGACTCTGAGAGTCTTAAGCCCATGAGTATATTGTTCTGGCTGCCTTTATAGTTGAAATTCCTGACATCAATAAATATTGAATTAAATCCATAAAGAGTGAATGCTAGGATTATTAAAAATATGTTAAGATAATAAATGTGATTCTAATATTTCTTAGCTAATAAACTGCCAATCAGAAAAATTCATGGAATATCAATCCATTCAGTATTTTTCACACTCCATTGGAATTTTCAAATATGGTATTAACTTTCAGTGACCTACCTAATTATATTGACTTTTTTACTACTTTCATCATGGGATTTTATTACATGTATGTTTGTACATTCAGATGTGCTGTTGTTTTGTTTACTCATCCTGACAGCTATTAAGCAGTTTGTTGAGGACCTGAGCATTCTGCACTTACTCTGATTGATAAGGATTTTGTTTGAAAAGCTGCTCATCACTGAGTGGTCACACACCAAAGACTTATTTTAGAAAAAGAGTTACCCTGTGACAATTGTCTTCCTTCATTTAATAGATGATGGGACTGCAGGTGGTGAACATGAAGATCACTTGCTTGGAATATAGCATATTGCACAACTGCCCTTTATTCCAGACCTTACTTATTTTTTTGACCTTGCATTTCTGCATTTCTCCATTTCTATTAACACCACTTCCATAAAATAATGACAGTAAGAATAATCTATAATTATAATGCAGCTGGTATTTTTCCTGCATTCTTTCACATGTGCCAATTACCCAGCTAAATTGAAAATAAAATGGGCAAATCTATTTTATATTAGTATTATCACTCAGTAGTGTCCAGTCAGAGAAAAGAGACCACCCTGGATATGTTGAGTAGAGAGAAGCTTAACTTAGGGACCCTTACAATAGAGCTGATTGGGCTGGAAGAGGAAATAGGATGGTAACTGTCCCTCTGCTGGGGCCCAAGATCCCCACTCTCATAACTAAACCCCACTGGGAACTCCAAAGCTGCTGGGGTACTGCTTTCCTCCTTATTTTGAATTTGGAGATAGGTTTTTTTTTGTAGGTTAGTAAAAGTAAGCTCTATTTAATCTGAGTTACTGAGTATAAAATCTAGTTCATGAAAACACTTCTGTAAGTATCCCTGATAGAATACTATGATGATAGCCCCACTAGATTTTAAATTCTGAGGGCAAAAGGACCTATCTTTATTCAGCATTGTTTGTTGAACTGAATTACGGAATTTCTGTTTTGTGACTTCACAAAAGGTTTGTAAAGGAGGGAAAAGCAAGGAACTAAAATTTTAAGAGCCTTGTCACTCAATAATTGCAGAAAGTGTATTAATTTTTATAGTTCTTATCTAACTTTAAGAATTTTAGGTAGAAATTGGTAGGGTTGTTGGAGTTAGGAAGTGTCTGCTAGTCCATACTTAAAAGTGTAATATTGTACTGGTGCTGGTGTAATACACTATGTTACATAAAATTTGTATTTATATTTGTATTAAGTATTTGAATGTAGAAGTACAATCATTTATAAAATTCTAAGTTTCAGAGATTTTGTTGGCATTTGTGGAAAAAAATTCTTAAAATATTTAAAAATTATTTTTATAAAATGGAAGATTTCAACTATACAGAGAAATAGAGGATAATATCATGAATATGTGTGTGCCTACTACCCAACTTCAGAATTTGGAAAATATTTTAAATATAAGAATAAAACAAAATAGGTGACTTTTAAAAGTTTATAATTACATGACATTTAAATATAAATTTGACTTTAAGTTTTAAAGTTAACTCCATCTTCAGGAATTAAAAATCCTATTTCTAAATGGGATATTCTAGGAATGGTGCACATTATTTTAACGATTTCATAAGTGCGTTAAGCATTGCTAGTTCAGTCTCATTGACTCTCAGTTTTACCTTAAAAGTAGTTTTTCATCCTATTTTTGGAAAATTATCTCTTTATATTCTTATAGTTTATAGTGTAATAAATGTCACATGAAAAACTCCATAAAAACAAACAGGCACAACTCAAAACACGTGAGTACTTCTGCACATAATATTTATGCAGAAATATCAAGTATGTTTTTGAGCATGTGGCATTATGAAGCATGTTAATGTTTCACAGAATAGTTTAGTTGGAATAAAATTATGAATCTATTATTTAAATGAAGTAAAGGATTATATGGTTCTTTATGCAGAAAATACATCTCATTTCTCTTACTTTATTATCTCATTTAGTTTTAGATGAAGGATGTCAGATTGTATAATGAAGAAACCAGTTCTCATTTTCACCAAGACTGCCCAAATTTAATACATGTGCTTCAAGCTTCAGTATCCTTCTAAGTAATAAGCTGTTATGTGTCTTTTTTGTTTGTCAAATGTGGGCAAGGGCATTGTGAGACTTAGAATTTTGCCCTGTTCAGCTGCCTGTAACAATATTAATTGACATGGCTGTGATTTACTATGATATTAAAAGTTGGAATTTTCTACTATTTCTAATATGCTTTTTAAAGAATTTTCAGAGTTATTGGAATTATTAGAGGTAGCATCCAAAGGCACTCTTATAGAATATTTTTAACAAATTTGCAAATTCTTTATTCATAATCAAGAAATACATAGCATAATGAAATATATATCTAGGTCTAGGCCTATAAAGAGTTTTTTTTCCCTCCACTAAAATTAGTTCAAAGTGAATCATTCAATACCTATACTCTGAATGTTTTTGTAGGTTATTCTGCATCTATATGGAATTTACTCAAGTAGAAAGGATTATTGCTATATAATAATCCTATATATTATTTAATACTGTTGTATAATACTTAAGGCTAATACAGAATTATATTTCACTTATCTCCTTCCCAGATAGCATATGCACACATATTCACATACACAGATCACTTGAGCTGTCCCGATAGCCAGCCCTATACTCTATTTCCTTTGTAGGAACGTAGTAGTGAGGTGAATAGGAAAAAAATAAGAAGGGTAACCTTATTCAACTTGGCCTTTCTGGCAATAAAAAATAGCAGGAGGATTTCAAATAGTTCTGAGGAGAAGTGGAATGGTCATTTCTTTATTTAATACCATGTTATGATAAAGATTTAAAATTTATGTTTATTAGAAAGAAGGGCATAATTCTATTCTTCCTGTTTAATAAAATCAGGCCACTGTTTACCCGGAACTGCATACAGGAAGCAAAACAGCTGCAAGGAAGAATTACTTTGAGATCCGACCAATCAAATAGGATTTCTTAATTGCCTGCTGCCATAGTAGGCACTCAGAAAAGCAAAATAAGATAAATAATTTAATCGTGAGGATAATAAATTATAAATTACAAAATAACGTGTGCTCAGGGAGATGCAATTAGGAAGCATGTCGTTTACTCAAAGGATAAGACTCTTAGGCTAGGTAGCAGGTAGGGGGTTCCAGAAAAGGCACGATGAAGACAAGACACAGGGCTGGAAATGAGTGTTAGGAGTGGAACTGTGGAAAAGGGTCTCATGACAGCCTTTACTTTTAACCCGATTTATCTGGAAAGTTCGGCCCCTGAGATAAAGTTTGAGTAATGAGGCAGGGCTTGATTCACCTGCTGATAAGGGAGACAGGCTGTCTGGGAAACTGATTGTGCAAAATTATCAAAACCTTGGTACTGATAAGGCAAGAGAAGAATGCTGAAACTGCAGGGAGATTGGTGACATTTATAAAAGGCACATTTGTGCAACGAGAAAACATTCCAGTATTTATAAAGCCCCCCTTTTATTGACTAATCAATCTATAGGTGTAGTAAACTCGGAAGAAAAACATAAAACGGTAGCTTAAAACTTGCAATGATAAATCTTTCCTGCTTTTTTTTTTTTTTGTTGTTGTTGTTCATTGACAAGAAATGAGGAAAATCCTCAGTTTTTTTCCCCTGCTAGAGGTTAGGGGACGGGGATCTGCTCCTTATTTGCAGTGTGCAGTATTTCCCGGTTATTCCTCCTGATTCTTCTGCCTTGAGCCCAGGCTCCCTCAAATGTAAGGCAGAAGTGCTTCCATATAACTCAACCCAGTTCTTCGGTTTTCTGTGATGTCTTTATTTCACAATGACTGTAATGTAATGGATTTTGTTCTTTCTGTATCTTGCGTATTTTTGACCCTTTTCTTTTGAAACCCTAACTAGTCATTTTACTTTCTGATGCAAAAGAACGGACAGCTAAAACTCAGTAATCTCAAGGTGGGGATTGGGTGGGTGAGGGTAAATTATTTCAAATCAACAGGAAGCCTCATTCTTGAAGCCCCCAGATTAATGTTCACGGGTCTGTTAAATAGCTGAATATGTCCTGGGCAAGTCACTTGATCTCTGTGGGAATTGGTGTCTTCATTTGAAAAGGTGGGATGATAATGATTTTTAAAGTTGCTTTGCATTCCAATCACTGCATCAGGACATAGTATGTCCTATTTAAAGGAGATACTAGTTTTTGATCAGTCTTTGCACGTAAATGAATGACTGACACTTGGCATAGGGCTCTGTGAGTAGCAAGTATTCATAGTATAATGAATGAATGAGATAGATTTTCCTGGCATTATTGGCTCTAGTTGGAAAGTCGTATTATACATATAGCCATCTTTAAACATTAATAGTACCTCTGTCTATACCTGATATGTTTTCATAATCTTCCCTATTTAATTTATTTTCTTCCTCAAACTATCAATACTTCATTACATTACTGATGCCAAGAAATTTGGAAAAAAAAAATGCGAAGAGAAAAGGAAAATCTCATTTTGAGTTTGTTAATTTGATAGTAGATCTAACAAGTAAAACTAATTATATTTATAGCTAAAAGGATTTTACCACATCCCTCAAATTTCTCATTCATCTGTAACCAGGAACGCTAAAGTATAAAAATTAACAGGGATTGTTCAAAGGAGTTGTATGCTAGTGAAAATAGGAAATTTTAACAGAAGCCATTTTGCAAACTTTACTCTGGTGATTGCTGTAATTGGAGATGCTGAATTGAAAATGTGACCAAAATATTCAATGGTAGGCATTTTGACAGTTTTCAGAATGAGAATAACCAGGCACTTTGTAATTTTAACTCTTTTGAAAATTTAATCTCTTTGTCATTTGTTCCTTTTCTCATTTATTTCTTTATACAGTGTTGATGACAAAAATCTGATCTAAAAATCTTATACTTAAACACATAGCTATTTATAAATTATTCCCTTATGTTAGTATTGAGCAATGTGGCACAAACATTATATTGGAGTAATCAAATGGCTTCACATTTTCATTAACTGAGAAAAAATGGTGAGAATCAGAGCACAGCAGTGACATGGCACTCGATGGCCAAATGTTAGTAGTATCTCGTGTGCTAAAGACTTTAAATATTTAGTTAAAATATTCATAAATGTTTTCCCAAGTGCAGAGCACACCCTCTTTAGAAAAGTTACTCCAAGCAATACTTCTTGTAGAAATTTATGTAAAAAAAAAAAGATTTAAGAAAGTAGGAAAAGTTTTATGGACAAAGATTTTTGCCACATCATTGTGTCAAGATATAGATAAATATCACATATACCTAAAGGTACAGTTCAATATTGAACAATAGGAGAGAGAATAATCGATTACATTAGAAAAACTAAAATCTATGAAAATTGGCTTTTGCACAATTTGTGCTTACATGGTGAAACAGATTAGGTGTGCTATTACATGGTCAGAGAAGAACAGAGGAAAAACTGTAGGGCGTGACTTACAGCTAGAGTGAAAGATTGGAAGTAAGAAAAGAAATTACAGTGCTGAGATCTGGGGGATACTATTATAAATGATTTTAATGTTGTCTCTTAACAGGTTACATATTTTTTGTAATGATGATATTAACTTGATTTAATCCTTTAGCTTTTTAATAATATACTTTAATGTTTTATAGCATTTTTAGGTTTATAGAATAATTATGCAGAAAGTACAGAGAGTTCCCATGTAGCCCCTTTCTCTCATCTGCACACAATTTCTCCTGTATTAACATCTTGCATCCGTGGGCATATTTGTTACAATTGATGAGCCAGTATTGATGCATTATTAATTAAAGTCCATAATTTACATAAGAGTTTACACCCTGTGTTATAGAATTCTGTGGGTTTTGATAAATGCATAATGTTATGTACCTGCCATTACAGTGTCCTATAGAGTATTTTCGCCTCACCAAAAACCTCCTGTGCTCCACCCCATCCCACCCTGTTTCTGAACTCCTGGAAGTCACTGATCTTTTATGGCCTCTAAAGTTCGCTTATTTCAGATTGTCAGATAGTTGGAATCATACAAACATGTCGCCTGTTCAAAGTTGCTTCTTTCACATACCAATATGGGTTTAAGGTTTCTCCATGTCTTTTTGTAGTTTGATAGCTCATTTCCTTTTATTGCTGAATAAAATGCCATTGTGTTAATGTGCCACACCTTGTTTATCCATTCAGCTATTGAAGGACATATTGATTGTTTCTGATTTTTGACAATTATGAATAAAGCTGCTATAAACATTCATGTTCAGGTTTTTGTGTGAATGCAAGTTTTCAACTCATTTGAATAAATGAGTTGAAAACTGATTTAAAGGGGTGCAATTGCTGGATTATTTTTAATTTTAACGCAGTCCAATTTATCAATATTTCTTTCATGAACTATGTTTTTGTTATTCTCTCTAAAAAGTCATTGCCACATTCAAGGACACCTGCATTTTCTCCCTATGTTATTTTCTAGAAGTTCTATATTTTTGTGTTTTACATTTAGGTCTATGTTTATTTTGGGTCAATTTTTATGGAAGGTGTAAAGTCTGTGTCTAGATATATTTTTGTGCATCTGGATGTCTGGTTGTCCCAGCACCATTTGTTGGAAAGATATCATTTCTCCATCGAATTGCCTTTGCTCCTTTGTCAAAGATCAGTTTACTGTGTTTGTGTGAGTTTATTTCTGGCTGTCTATTCTGTTCCATTGATCTAATTGTCTATGTTTTTTTTTCTGTACCAGACTGTCTTGATTACTTTACAGTGAGTTGATGTGAGGCAGTGCCAGTTTCCCAACTTTGTTCTTTCCTTCAATATTGTGTTTTCATTCAAATTTTAGCACATTAATCATTGTTCTTTAAATTCTCTGTCTTATAATTTCAAAACCTCTGCACTATATGAGTCTGTTTCAGATGCTTGTTCTATGTCTTCAGACTGTGGTTTTTGCTTTTAGTATGCAAAATGTAATGTTTTGTTGAAAGATCCACACGATGTACTGGGTAAAAGGAACTGAGGTAAACAGGTCTTTAGTTTGAACTTTTATAATTATCTGGCTAGAAGTTAGGCTGTGTCTACTGCTTGCTGTAGCTGTTGCTGTCAGAAGCTAAAGTTTCTTCTGGTGTCTTTGTTATTGTCTTCCTTGCAGTCTTTGGCTTTCCCTAGAAACTACTTCTTAAATAAAGAGTGAGGTTTAGCAATATAGGAGTCCCTGCTTTCAGTGAATTCATTATCTTCTTTTATACCTGGTTATAAAAAAGAAAGACTGAACAAGATCATATAAATTGATAAATAGTAACAGACTGTAACTGTTGAAGAAAAACTTAAGTGCTTAGAAGGTGCATTATAGGTGGACTCCCCCTCACAATCTACACAGTAGTCATCTTTTGGTTCTGGAATGAGCCAGGGTACTTGGTCGGTTCTGCAGGGCTCAGCTTAAAATCATTGCCCCCAAGAAGCTGTCTAGAACAGGTAAGTTCTACCATTTATAAGCTTTTACACAGTCCTGATTTTCTATCACAGCATTTATCTAAATGGAGTTAATCATTTAGTGGTACAATTTTATTTAATGTTTTATTTTCCCATTAGACTGCACTGTGTTTCCTATAGTATTTAGAAAGAGAGATTGAGCCATCTTACTTATATACCAACCAGCCAACCAACCAACCAACAAAACAGGTGCTTACTGTGTATAAAACAGTTCCATACTCTGGTGCTGGTATAGGAAAATCCCACTTGGAATTTTATCCCATGGACATAATTTAAAATACAATAAAATCCATTCATATGAAGCAGCTTTTTACAAATTTATTTTTAATATAAAAATTTTGAAAAGGCTAAAAAATTAGGGAAATGGTTATATAAATTATTAAATCAACTTGACATATTTGAAGACACTATAGCAACTTGACAACATAAAACTGTATTTAAGCTATTGCAATAACTATAAAAGTGTGTAAACATGGAGGATAATATTCAAAGGAAGACAAAAAAATGTACATAGTATTAGCTTGGTTGAAATAAGGGTGATCAGTGTTTGTTCTTAACTGCTTTACTGTTGAAACAGTTATACTGTTTAAAAAATGAAAGTATGATATTGTTTGTTGAGATATGACCTTAATCTTCAAGGGGCTTGGTTTATAGTTTAATTGCAGGAAAATAGTACACTTATGCATAGAAAGATAACTGATTCTCTAGGCTTCATATAATAGGAGTTAACTGAATACCATGGACAATAAGAATTTCAGTTCTAACATTTTTCCTCTGTGCTGGCATTTCCATCTCTGGAGATATTGATGAGATGGTCAATTCAGATTCCATCAGACACAGGGAACGTATTACATGAAGAATAGCATCCCTAGTGCATTACTCTTTCATTTCCAACTCATTTAGTTCCATCTATAAACCCATTTGGTGCTTCTATTACACAGTGAATGATTTTCCAATTTGAGCCGTATTCATTCATATTTTACTTAGTTTTGTTTTGTTATAAAAAGGAATACTCTTTAGGATAAGACTTAATGATCACCACTAATTAAATTTTTACAAACGTTCCAGTTAATTCTTGTGAAGTTTACATTTGCATAGGGAATTGGGAACATTGTGATTCGGTTTATCTTACTTCTGAATCATTTTAAGTAAAATATTACTGAGGAAATATGATTGTGATCACTTTAGAGAGGGATAATTTTCAAGTCTGTCCTTGATGCAAAGACTGGTATCCTATGACTGTGTGCAGTTGGACCAGAAGGCTAATGGATCAAGATCATAGGCTATTTCTATATGGCCAAGTTAGGTTTAGAAATATGCTGGTAGTCTGTTTGAGGACCTTGTTAATGCTATGGACTGAATTTTGTCCCCCTAGAATTCATACGTTGAAGCCCAACGTGATGGTACTTGGAGATGGCACTGTTGGGAGATAATTAGGTTTAGATGAGGTCATGAGGGTGGAGCCCTCATGTTGGGATTAGTGTCCTTGTAAGAGGAGACCCCAGAGAGCTTCTTTCCTCTCTCTCTCCAAGCCATGTGAGGACACAGTGAGAAGGTGGCTGTCTATAAGCCAGGAAGAGAGTCCTTATCAGGAACCAGTGACCATATTGGCACCCTGTTCTTTCATTTACAGCTTCCAGAACTTTGAGAAAGCAAATTTCTGTTTTTTAAGCCACCCAGTCTCTGAGGATGTGTTTTAAGTCATGTATTGCCCACATTGATGGCTTGCTTGGGTGACACAGCCTTTTTGGATTGTTTTTCCTTTGCTGTCACATCCTCATTCTCTTATAGGGGTTTTCTGCACTTCTCAAACAAATGACTGGCACTTGAATTTTTGCTCAGAGTCTTTATTGGAACACAAGACAGTCCTGAGCCCCTCATTTGGCCATTTTGTGAACAGAGGCAGCTGATTGAAGTGGGGAGATTGCAGGAGTCTGGAAATGCCACTGGGCATTAGCAATGTTGGAAAAAGATTTAAGTACGAGCTTTAATCCTGGTTGATAACAGTGTCTCCCCCGCAACCCCCAGACAATCAGGCCACACATGCATGTTTGTATTGGATATGTGTCTATTTGCAATTGTTAAATCAAACTAAAATGTGGTCTGAGAACGCCTCCGTATTTGCACACTTGAGTTCTTACATATAAACCACAACCTAGCTTAGTAGGAAAATAAACTGAAAACTTAACTTAGGAATATGCTTCTGTAACAACAGCTGAGTCTCAGCCAATCACAGCATCTGCACTTCAACCACTCACAGGAAGTCAATTGTCAAACAATGTTCAAATAAGGCAAACACCAAGCAGTAACCAATACAATTGTTTCTGTACCTTACTTCCATTTTCTAATGTCACTTTCTTTTTTTCAGTCTATAAATCTCTGACCGTGTGGCCCGAGAGTGTCTCTGAATCTGTTTTTGATTCTGAGTGCTGCTCAATTTATGAATTATGTTTTTTGTCTTGCTTAATTAAACTCTCGTAAACTTAATTTATCTAAAGTTTTTCTTTTAACAGATCTGGTGTCAGAAGTGGGATCTGAAGCAAAACTCCAGTGACCCCCAGGAACTGGAGGTGGCCAAGCAAGACACCTGCAGAACCAATTGCACTCACAGCTGTCTTGTTTGTAACCAGAGATTACGGTGAGTTTTCCCTTGAATTCTGAGCTTCACTAATTTGTAGTCTGAGCTCTGTGAATTTATTTGAGCACATTTAGACTGTACTGGGTCTGAAATTGGATTTGATTTGATAGCTAATTGGATTGGATTCACTTAAAGGTTTTGGACCTCAGGTAGGTATCCTTTTGATAATGCGTTCATTTCAATCCAAAGCCCTCTGGGATTCCAGCTAACTTGATGTATAAAAATTATGGGCCCAGAATGTATGCATTTTTAGAAAAATGGGTTAACATTACTAAGAAAACTTAGGATTAAGATGGACACAGTGGGGAAGTTTTCATTTGGATAAAAATGTTTATTTGTGAGGCATATTAGAAAAAAGGAGGTCAAAATTCCTGCAAAAACAATGGGATGTATTCTTCATTGGTATGTGGAGGGATCTAAAAGATTAAGCAAATTAAAAATTGCCTCTTTAAAAGATTTTTTTGCAAAAGCAAATGAAAAGCTTAAGCAGCAGACTAAGGACACGGTGAAAGTGGATTGTCCTCTGACAAAACTAACACTGTTTCTTTCCTCTATCCATCTTTACCTACATACTCTGAGTCCATTATCCTTTTGGCTGAATTACCTTTTTACCATGAAGATGATGAAAAAAGAAAAATTGAACAGATGCCTTACAAAGTAAGACCTCTGATCAGCCAGGCTGTACCTACCCTCACTCCATGATTAGCTTAGAGCCATTGTAAAGGATTTCCCTGATCTAAGGGAAAATCCTCAAAAATTTACTGAAGAATTTAGAATCCTCACAGGATCTTATGATCCAGACATTTACAAATTTATTTAGATGATAATGGGACCTGGCAAAGCTTAGAAATGGATAGCGACAGTGGAATGGGACAAACCTGGGGAGGATATTAAAGACCTCTCCAAAACCTTTGTGAGAAGTGGCAAAAGAAGGTAGAAAAATTGCTGAAAACCTTTTAGATTCACTTCCTAAGATTTTTCCACAAAAAATTGATTGGTCCATCATACAATCTTGTAGACCAATAAATACATAAATAAATAAAATTTTTAAAAAAGGATGAACCAGTTTCAGATTACAGAACTTGCTTAGTAACAGCATGAAACATTCTGGCCTCAAAGTACAGCAAGGGGTATTTCCTACAGGGACTGAAATGGCATTAACGGCTCCATTTATAAATGGACTCCGTCTTGAACTTAGCAGTTTAATTAAAAAACATAAACCAGGATGGAAAGTTACAGATATGACTGAACTGGTGATCTTGACTGAACATTTTGAAAGGTCTCTAGAGCAAAAAAAAAGAAAAAAAAATACCCCAAAGGCTAACAAGCTTACGTCTCTCCAATTACAGCAGTTACAGGGGCCGAGACCAAAGGGACCTTCTTGTCCTTGTTTTAAATCACAACCAAGAGGTCCTAGAATAAGAAATTCTTTACCCCAAGATGTCTGCTGTCATTGCTGACAACAAGGACACTGGGAATAGATTGTCCACTTTTATAAGAGCCCACCAAAAAGCCTCCCTTTAAGTTGGACTGTTTTACCACTAGAAAAAGCCCCAGGGGATTTTAGCTCTTATGATGATAATCAATATTGATGATGCTCTGAGGGATTCTTCAGTAAATTATTCCCTGTAATATCCTTAAAACAAGGGTCAAAATAAATGGAGAATTTTGTTCAGCCCTGGGGGATACCAGAACCACTTTTTTCTTCTATTAGCCCGACTTTAATAAGCTAACAGATCCCCAGGAGTAAAAAGGTTATTTCTGTGGTGGGGGTTTCAAATGAAGTTCAAGAGATTCCCATATCTGAACCTGTCCAATTGGCTTTGGAGCCCTTTTCAGAAACATACACACACACACACACACACACACACACACACACACACACATATATATATATATATATATATATTTTGCCACAAGGTATGCTCTGTTGCCTGGGCTAGAGTGCAGTGGTGTCATGACAGCTCACTGCAACCTCAAACTGCTGGGCACAAGTGATCCTCCTGCTTCAGCCTCCTGAGTAGCTGGGACTACAGGTGCATACCACCACACCTGGCTAATTTTTCTATTTTTTGTGGAGACAGGGTCTGGCTCTTGCTCAGGCTGGTCTTGAACTCCTGGCCTCAAGTGATCCTCCCACTTCGGCTTCCCAGAGTTCTGGGATTACAGGGGTGAGCCACTGTGCCCAGCCAAAACATACCTTTTTACTGTTAGATACTGTTCCAGTAAAGTTGCTAGGGTGAGACTTATTTTCATAGCTAAAAGGGCATATAAAATTCTTCTAGAGGGAGAAATGATCTTAAAGTTCCCTGACTCTCTTGAACCAGAACTGTTATGTTCTCTACAGGCAGAAATTGATAAGATCAAAACTCAGGCTTGTTATACCTCTGACCTTTCCAAAAACTTGATGTTTACGGGCCTCTTTCTCTACTGATATAGGAGAATTAACAGTGTAGAACCTAAAAAAGTCCAAATAGACCATTCTTAACCTTTGCCTAAATTACCACAATGTACACTAAAACCTAAAGCAGTTCAAGGTGTCTCACTAATTGCAAAAGATTTAATTAAACAAGGACTTATATTAAATAATTCCACGTACTAGTTCTTGTAACATTCTAATCCTACCAGTTAAAAAACCAAATGGAGTTAGAGATTTGTTAAGATTTATGGTGAATTAACGGTATTTTAATACCAACGTTTTCTGTAGTCACAAATCCTAATATTTTATTATCTAATGTACCTATGGATTCAAAGTGGTTTATAGTAATTGACTTCTGCTCAGCCTTCTTTAGCATTCAGTTCGTAAAGAGAGTCAATATTTATTTGCCTTTACTTGGAAAAATCAGCAGCACATCTGAACCATAAGGCCACAAGGGTTTACTGAAATCCTTTGCATTTTTCCCAGGCATTGCATCAAGACTTAATAACCCTACAGTTTCCTTGAAATTCTCTTCTTATTTAGTATGTTATGCTCTGTTATTATACTCTCCCACTAAAAAGTATACCTTTTACAGCAACTCACACATAAAGGTCAAAAGGCTTTGAAGAAAAAACTTCAGTTTTCAAGAGAAAACATTCACTATTTGGGACATAACTGCTGGAGGAATTTCTATCTCACCTGAGAGCCTGAAAACTATTCACGGTTTTCCTTAGCCTGCAATTAAAAGGCAATTAAGAGATTTTCTTGGATTTGCAGAATATTACAGATCCTGGGTCCCAAATTTTTCCTTAGTGGCCTCACTATTATATGAGCTCACTAGAAATGCAATACCAGAGCCTTTACCTTGGGAAGACACAAGCACACTTCTAACTAAATGAAATCAGCCTTGCAACAGCCCCCAGATTTAGGAGTTCCAAATTACACCAAACCTTTTACCTTGATCATTCATGAACATATCAGGCATTAGGAGTTCTTCTGACCCAAGAACACGGGGGAAAACATAGACCCATTGTATATTATAGCCTGCAGTTAGACTGAGTAGCTAAGGCATAACCTAATTGTTTTTTTTAAATTTTGACTTTCACTTATTTATTTTTTTAAATTTCAGAATATTATGGGGATATAAACATTTTGGTTACATATAATGCCTTTGCCTTGCCCATCTCAGAGATACAAGTGTGCCCATCCCCCATACAGTGAGCTCTGCACCCATTAGTTGTGAGTTTACCCAACCCCACCACCCCCCTCCCACCCAAGGACTGTTACTTCCATGTGAGCACCTAAGTGTTGATCTGTTAGTACCAATTTGATGGCGAGTGGGAGGCCTAATTGTTTAAAAGCAGTCGTAGCAGCAGCTACATTGGCAGTTGCTTTACCTGAGCTGGTTTTAGGGAATGAACTTAATCTGCAAGTCCCTTGTGCTGTGGAAAGTCTGTTAAATTCCAACCAAACTTAGCATTTTTCAGCAAGTAGACGACTAGCATGTTATGACTTTCTTCTCCTGTCTCCTCCTAATCTCCATCTAAATCCTGCATTCTATTTCACTTTAACTCACTTTCTTTTCCTTCAACACAGTGAATATTTTACTGTTTTCCTGCTGGGTCCTGTAATAGGCTCTCTTATATATACAGCTCACCTGGGCAGCACAGGCATCTTTCAGTCACTGTCCTGCGGGGGGTGCTGTTTATTTGGCTTGTCTGTTCTGGGCGCCACCACTTGAACTGCCGTTGTTCACTGGGGATGCATCTAGGGTACATACTGGCCTGGCCATCCCAGTTGCTAAAATAGTGAAATACTTCTGAACTGGTTGCCAAAAGGCTGCTTTCCTTATACTCCTATGTACCCTTTCCTCCCCTCCCTTCTCCCTCAAGTTGTCTTGATATTCTCAACTTCCACATACGACAACTGAAGGGTTAATACCTACACACAATTTTTAATCTCAGCACTGCATATAGGACAGAAAATATAGGAGCTCTTGAATGCAGGAATTTTAAAGACAACCTTATGATGAGTTTGAATGATTGAGTCTACCCAGTGAAATAGGCTTTATTTATCTTTACTTATAAATTAGCTTATTTATTTACTGTTATCAATTAGCCAACACATGAATATATATATGAGTATGTGTCATATATATGACACAAACACACACATACATACATATGTAATCATACATGTAACACATATCTAACACATCGTAACCAGTGGGCGACTCTACATTGTCTCTGCCCTGGTCCTGTATTTCCATTCCTCATCCTGTGTCATCATCCTCTGATTTCTCTCCTTTATACTACCGTATTGTCCCTTATTTTTGTCAACACCTCGTACATGTACATTGAAGTGCAGCTTCACCTTAATCTTTTCAGCTGCTGGGTTTCGAACGTGCACCTGTGGCAGCATAGCCGAGTGACCCCATCGGGGAGCGCCACGCCGATCTAAGCAGAGGGCTTAGGGGGTTGCTAAGCATCATCTAAATACGTCTTCTTTGTTCCGATGACTCTTGTGAATATCCGAGCAAAGATGGCACATAAGAAGATTCTTTCTCCTTCATTAGAGTTTCTGAGATGTACCTGCAGCCTGTCATCTAGGCATGGGTTTTCAATCTGCTGTGAATTTCTGTCTGAATCTCTGCTCTGTGAACTCTCTGATCTGTCATGCCAGTGAGAAGAGTTTACAGGATTTGGAGAAGAAAAGAGCAACTTTCTGAGGTTGTCAATAATCTGAAAGAGTCTTTTTTTTTTTTTTTTGATATACAGAACTTATGACACTCTTTTGTTTTGCAGAAAATATTTCTCTTGATGTAATAACCTCCCAGTTTTCTCTGTTTGATTACATCAAGCTCACAGTGCATAGGTTGTACTTTCAAATGCAGCATTTTATTTAATTTCTCCAATATCAGTGTGAGTTAGGATGTTGGAAATTCTACATTCTATATTTACAGATGAGGAAATTGAGGTGCAGTTTATATTTAGCCTCAACAGTATAAATGGGAAAATTAATGACAGCAATAGTAATAAAAGCTTAAATGTTGTGCAGGAGTGTAGCTTTCTTTTCTTTCTTTCTTTTTTTTTTTTAATTTTTTTTTTTTTTTTTGAGACAAAGTCTCGCTCTGTTGCCCTGGCTAGAGTGCCGTGGCCTCAGCCTAGCTCACAGCAACCTCAAACTCCTGGGCTTAAGCAATCCTTCTGCCTCGGCCTCCCAAGTATCTGGGACTACAGGCATGCACCACCATGCCAGGCTAATTTTTTCTATATATATTTTTAGTTGTCCAGCTAATTTCTTTCTATTTTTAGTAGAGACGGGGTCTTGCTCTTGTTCAGGGTAGTCTCGAACGCCTGACCTCGAGGGATCCTCCCGCCTCGGCATCCCGGAGTGCTAGGATTACAGGCATGAGCCATGGCGCCCGGCCAAGAGTGTAGCTTTCTTGATTCTCCTGGAATAAATGCAGACTCCTGCAGCTATAGCCAAATGTAGGCAATTTATATGAAAAAGGATGCTCATAGATTAAGATTTTGGAAATGATTGGCTGGTTGTAAAATGTGATTTTAAAGGTGATTAATCATCTGTTTCAGTCCTAATTATTAATACATACTTCTGGCTACTTCATTTCTCTTTATCTTTACCTCTTCATCATATTACCTTTAGCTATTTTTTTTTTATTGCTTTTTTTTTTTCTCTTTATTTTCATGCTTGCTTCGGGAAAGATCATCTACCTACACACTTTCTTATTTGGCTTATAGGAAAGCATCTAGAAACCACTACTCTCTTTCTTCTTTACACTTTGTTTCTATGATGGGTGCACAGGAGACATTTGGAATTCATGGCCAAGATCGTGGGGTTGATTTTTGAAGGTAGAAATCATGCTTTATTCAATTTAGAGTCCCCTGGAGCATCTAGCATGTTGTATGGGCATATGTTACATGCTTGTTGAATGACTGCTCAAAGGAGAGAAAAACAAGACCAGTAATAAGGGGTTTATACCCTTCGACTAAAAAAATGGAAGAGAAAACACAGGAGTGACAATCATAAAATGAAAGAAATAGAGCCATAAAAATCTATTCTTTGTCAATATTGTGTCGTGGATAAAAGATTCAATTGTCAAAAGAAATTTAGATTGATGTTACAAAATATATCAGCTTACACTGTATATAGAAACATATCATTTTTACATACTTATTTTGTTTCTTTATTGGCTTGTTAAGAAATGAACTATCTACTGCGTGCCAGCCATTGTGGTGGGTGTTAGGGATACACTGGTGAATAAAAATAGATATGCCCTTTGTTTTCATAGTTTATGGCCTACTGGGACATAAAGACACTGAATAATAACTGTGTGATATTTAGGATTCTTTTGATTGTGAATAAAAGAAACAAAAATCCACATGGTAGAGACAAAAGTAGTAGGTATGGGTAAGAATTTTTGGTACATAAAACTGAAAAGTGAAGGTTATTTCTCAAGTATGGTTGGACCAGGGGACTTTCACTCTCCGTTTCGCAAGTCGGCTTTCCTCTTAGGTAGCGGATTCTCAGGCGGGCTCTTTCCACAAATTAGCCAAGATGCCACCTCGTAGCTCCAGGTTTACACACCTCAGCATTTGTGATCTCAGAAAGAGGTACTTCTTTCCCCGTTATTCTGGCTAGGATGATGTCTTGTTGGGCTGGTAATCATTATGGCTTGGAAGAAATGCGGTGGGAGTAGGTAAAACTTCACCTCCACATAAACCACTTAAAATATGTTCTGCATAAGAAAGAGTTTATTTTTCAGAATAAGGAGGAAGAGATGATAGGTAGACAACAATAACTGATGGTCACAACAAATACTACTAAAAATACAAAAATTATTAATTTGAAGGAAAGGAACAGAATCCTATAAAATCAAATCAAAGCAATAAAAGTAGCTAAAATACAATGGAAATAATATTGCTAACATATATATATGTATGTATAGAACTTATTATATGGACACAACCATCATCTTCCTAAATGGAGAAACATTAGCAGCATTACTTTAATAATCACTAAAAATATAGATATGCCTACTGTTATTATTTGTATTCAACAATTTACTAGAGGTTTAGGCTATGCAGTGAATCAAGAAAAAAATTAAAAGATTAG